>CM057337.1:736555898-736713351 GCA_030015575.1 Agapanthus africanus
GTGTGGTTGTGGCCGTCGTTTGACGAAGTGCTAGCTCCCTCTTGGGGATACCTTTTATTGATTTCGTTTACTATTCATGCTGTATCCCGTTTGGGGGCCTGTATTTACAAAGGAGACTCTGCCGAAATTTTCAGGAAATATTTGATGTTTTTAAAAAAACGCATAATTCGGCTTATGCTATTTAAACTACTTGATTTAAATTGGTTTTCTTACACTCTACTACTTTTCTTGGTTTGGATTTCTGGGTTTTCGGTTTACTTAGAATACGTACGCCTTGAGACGTTCGTAGTTTAAGTGCCGGTCATATTCCGTACTTTCGGGACGTGACAAAGTTGGTATCAAAGCGTTAGGTTTTATCTTCGGAGCGTAGGATGACCCTTGGTTGATGGAATAGGTGACTACAGTAGAGTGACGTACCGTGGGTATGTTCCGCGGCATACTTACGACATGCCACTCCACTTAAGGAGCCTTAGGATGTACATTTCTTTGCTCAGTATTATATTCATTCCGATTTAGCCTCATCAGTACCAGTTATGGTTTCGCCGCCACGATTACGGGCAAGGAGAGCTACGGCTAGAATTGCGGTCAGCATGAGCTCGTTACGAACAAGGACTGACCAGGGCGTGATTCGGGCGACACATGATTGTAGAGATGTGTCTTTTGATTGTGTTTTGCACCACGAGCATTGGATGGATCGCTGTATGAGATTACTCGGACGTGCAAATCAGCACCAGAGGACTGAGCCGCTGACAGAGGCCAGCCAGATTTTGATGACCGTTGGTGTATTGCTTATTCATGATGATTGAGGCGCGGTTCAGCGAGCAGACGAGTGGGCCAGTTGTTGCTGCGAACAACGAGATATCGCCCCAGATGTTGGAGTTATTGCAGTACAAGTTGTACTAATAAAGGATAGAAGGTCGCTAGTCATCGAGGATGAATGACTAGGACATGTGGATCGTTCGCCTACCCCGATGCGAGGTCATCAGATAGATTGATTCCAGCTGGAGACGACTTCAAGCGGAGACGTTGAGAGTCGACAGAGACGATCGAATATCAGAAACCTATTATTCCAAGTTTAAAGTATTCGGAAAGATATGCAAGCAATTCTATGGTCCCTCTAGAAGAATGAAACCCTAACTCGACTTAATGACCGTATGAAAGCCTTTGAACCTTAGGGTTTGCGGCAGTTCTGCGGCGCCATTAGTGAGGCTTGGGTTTGCCCTTCTACGGCTGGACCACCGATGCTGTGGTATGTACTCGATACTATTAAACTGTGCCCAAGATGTTGAGCTCTTGGAGGATTATGAGGTTTTGACGACTCGATCGGATGGCTCGACTTAATTCGGATGCTAGGTAGTGAGATGAATTCTTGGGAGACTCCAGATACGAGGATAGCCGTTGGAGCTCAGTCCATGTAGCCACGATGAGACGAGTCCGAAGCAGTCGACATTAGAAAAAAAATGGAGTAAGAGGTTCGTACAAAACCTGGATATGATGACGTTCCCCTCCGCCGACATCAGAGATGCGATGCGCATGCCGAAGCATAGTACTGGATATACCTTCTAGAAGAAGTCGCGATGAGTATGCAGCCGTTCCGGAACAAGAAGCGGATATAGTAATAGACGATGACTTCCCGACAGTTGGCAGAGACGAGACATGGAAGAGACCGTGAGCATGATTCCTTCTAGGACACTTCTGCAATGATACTTGCACCCAGAATCAGATGTGTCACGTATATTCAGAGAGCCAGAGGCCGACGCCAGTGACATGCTGCTTTACGAGTGGTCATGTGGATTGACCGAGAGATGACCAGATAAGTGCCAGAACGGGATCATCCCCGTTAGCACACCTGACATGGCCGATGAGCCGATGGACCGAGAGATTGGTAATTCACAGTGAAGACCTTGACCCAGGAGTGGTCATTGTTACGCACACCAGCAGGCCAGAGTTCATGATCATCGACGAGACGTCCCACTAGTGACCGCGACAGTTGGCCCGAGATTCTTGGAGGATGCGCTTGAGCGGTACTATTCCGCCATTATTGATTTCGATGTTTTGGGTGATTTATTCGCATGATTTGATTTTGATGATTGAGGATTTACGATCTTTGCACAGTGTTGCACTTGATATCATTTTCATGCTTTGATTTCACATGCTTGTGATTTTACGGTTTTAGACATTTGAGTTGATTTTGTGCATGTGCACGCACACGATTTGGTTCCTGCACTCTGTATAGTTTATATATGCTTGCAGTGCAGTGATACGCCTTTTGTGCACTTAGATGCACTGGACTTCGATTTCGATTGTGATACTCGATATTTGTTTTGTGCACCTTGTGCACCTGATTGGATTTTGCGCGTATTCGACACTCGATATTGGATTTCATGATTTCATGCATGATGGATGCACCGGGTTTGGATTTTTAGCGCATGTTGGGCGCCTGTTATGAGATGCGATTTGGTGCACACCAGATGCACTAAATCGGAATTTTCGTGCATGTCAGATGCACCTGATTTTGCGGTCAGGCACACACGATGCCTATGACCAAAGTTGTGTGCACAACCGTTGCACCTTGATGTTGTTTTGTGCACATTCATGGATTTTGATCTCCGTGCGCACCGGACGCACAGGGTTTTCATATGCACTTTTTGGGACCGATTTCTTATGCAGCAGTACATTTTCATAATATTGCGATTGGTTTTCGTACTGAGCAGGACTGATCAGATGACAGTGCCTGGATTTATTTTGCATGCATTGATAGATTTCAAAGGGATTTCCAAAAGCGAGCTATAGTCTCATTATTTACATACGTGTCCGATATGCCACGAAAACGTTTAAAACTGGGAACCCTTCCAAATTGTTTTCAAAAACGGCGGATCGTGCATACTAAACAAAAGATATATAAGTATATGGCTATTTTCTGATAAAGACGTTCGCCACTGTGCAGTGTTATGCGCATCGCACAGCAACTTAAAAAGATTTGGCATGCATTTACTTCAGCTAATTACATGTATAGTTTTGATATATATCATATTGGTTTCGTATTGGATTTGGCATTGTGTCTTTACCATAACTCCAATGATTGCGGGATGCTTGACGAAGTTTTGTTTTTGAGTTATCTGCTCATTACTCATGCGCATGCATTGCGCTATGATGCGTTTTATGTATTGATGATTTCGGAGCCCCGATGACTTTGACTTCTTATTGAAATGTTTCAGAAATTGGGGGTTTAAATATAAATTCGGGGACCGAATTTCTTTAAGGGGGGAAGATTGTAACATTTCAAAATAATAAAATATTATTTTTAGGAATTTTTATAATTTAATATTATTTTATTGATTATTTTAATATTAAATTTATAATTAAATACCGATAAATGAGAAAAATTATGGAAAAATTATGGAAAATTCTAAAATAAGGTATTTTATGGAATTATGCCATTTTAAAGTTTTTATGATCATTTATATGCTAATTTAGTGTTAATCGCGATTAAAAATCGCTAATCGGGTATTTAGCATTTTTGTGCAAAATAAGCACATATCATTTTTGTTTTACACTTATGCATTTCTACCATGTTACTTTGGGTTTACTATTGATGAGAGAAGGAAAATGGAATTTGAAAAGAAAAAGGAAAGGTTTTGGATTAGAATATTAGGTATGGTGAAGAGAGAGAAAGGTGAGGGTTTTGTTGACTTGGTCTTGAGCCATCCCTCTCCAATTATTTACACATCTCTCTTCTCTTCCTCCTCCATTGCTACTGATGCTGCTGCCCCTCTCTCCCTCATCATAAAATCCCCCAAAACACCTCAATAAACATCTCAAAACCCCACTCCCATTTCACAAAAATTGTACACAAGCTCACAAGCATGCCTTTGGACCAAGAAAGTAGTCATTTTGGCGCTGTTGAGGATTCATGAGGGTATTATGAGGTAATTTCTTCACAATTAGAGTGTTATTGCTTGTGCTTAAGCTTCAATTCAAGTTTCATATCGATATCGTGTAATTTGGTGTATTTTGGACCAACTTAGAGAGGGTTAGGGTAAAGTTGAGATATTGCTTTGCAATTGGACTTAAATGGTGACCTTAGACCCTATATTGACCAAAACACTGGCCTAACACAACCTGAAACCCAAAAATACGGAATTACGAAACTTTTCATGTCGGTTTGTGTGATCTGTGAAGGTGTTCTGGAATCTGGAGCAACCCGGGGTCACCAAAAATAAAATTGAGCTGACAGTGAGTCGTGCAGGCATGTAGGAAGCTACCACCAAGACCCGAGCCCCTAACTCAAACCTACGGCCGCAAATTTAATCATTTTGGCCGCAATTTGCGGCCAGAGTAGAGGGGAATCGGTCCATTTTTGTTCCAGGGCTCATTTAGCACTAAATTAGACCCCTCCTATATGTAGTTTTGGCTAATTGTCATCGGGGGAAAATCTGGGAGCATTTTGGTGTGTTTTAGGCAATGTTTTCCTTATTTTTAAATGCACTTTCTTGATATTTGGATTTGTATTTGTTTGTCGGGTGTTCGTACATCGACAACAGGGGTCGTTTGTTGGATTTGCATGTTTGGGCCATAGGTTCAAGCCTATGAGCACACTGTGCGCTGTATCGGTTTTCTGCCTTGATTTTCATACGCATTGCTATGGTTGATCATTGTAGGTACCTTCACGTGGATTCCGAGACGATGCAGAAGATGATGGAGACATCGACACCGACACACTGAGTGCAGGTGAGTAGATTTATATCTACGGGGAGAAGTCGGGTGGATGGCGTATAGCACCCCCGCAGTTCGTGGTGATGTATACGAATACGTATACACATAGATATTGATATTATGTTGTTGAGATTATTGATGATAAGATGGATATTTGGTATTTTTTTTGGATTGGTTTAGTGTAGTTGCGAAACCCTAGAGTAGTGGTCGCACTCACACATGCACGCACACACATACTTGCATACATTCTTTCTTTCATATGTGCGTATGGGAATATATATTTATGTGTTCACATAGGTTTGGGACTATGTGTTCATATACTGGATTTGAGAATGGTATTTGGAATTTGAGATGAGTCGATGAGATTGGGCTTGAGGCCAGGAGATCGGTGATGTCATTGGGTTCGTATTGAGATACGACATGATGTTTTAGCTGGTCTTTTGACGTAATGATTCTTACACCTGCATGCATTCATAATTGGTATCGATATTGTACTAGACGTAGGTCATTATCCCGGATCATGATATTTGATAAAGAAGATACCAGATGAATAGTGTGATTGATGTGACTTTGACCCGTACCCAGATTGGGATGCCGTACGACGGATTTACGTACGAGCTATATATTGATGATTGATCCGCACTCTTGACTTGGGATGTCTGATTATAGATATGGTATCGGATATGATATTATTGAGGCGGGATCACCGACTATACATATATAGGTATATATATGTATCGACTCAGATGTTAGGCGGTTTCCTTACCTGTAGTCCAGCTTGTTAGCTTAGCCCTTTAGTTTAGTTTAGTTGTTAGATTAGATTCGATTCTTACCTATTTCAAAAAGCTAACGAATCGTGGGTATTTTAAAAGACAGCCCAAGGGATCCCACGGATATTTCAAAAGACGTATCTTTTCATAAAAACACCGTAGCCCCTATTTTCAAAACCCCATGATTCGTGTAATTTCAAAAGGCACCATTTGTAGGGCTTATATTAGATTAATGCAGGTTAGTTACAGTTGCGTCTAGTATTCAGCTACCGCTTATTATTGTGGTTCGCTTCGCATCGCATACTTATGTTATAATTTCTTATTGCAATGTTGATATCATATTGTTAGGACACCAGCACCATTACCGATGATGCGTATGTACCACGTACACTTACTTGCCGGCTCACACACATCTTCATCGGTAATTGCCATGTCACGTACACCTTAGAAAATATTATTGCTTGACTTAGCTTGTTAGTTAGTAATTTGACATGATATTAGCGTACATGCCTTATATGCCAGCTTAACATTGTAGTTATTACTTGTCACTTCATGCATACTGTTATTCATTGTTATTACCTATATTCATGGTTTTACATGCTATTGATGATTTGGATTCGGATTTCCATGAAATTTTCTGGATTTGGGGGGAAAACCGCAAAACTTATATAAAATGATTTCTCTCTTTTTAAATAAAAAGTGCGGTTTTTCCCATGATGTATGAGTCGTCCACCATGAGTTTGCTGATGGATTTCGAGACCCGATTCGAGGAGACGGATGAACCATTTCGGGTACATGGTGGACCCGGTAAGGTACCCCGGGGCAAGAAGCGCGTGATGATGACGATGTGAGCCTGGCAGGGGAGCACTACCTACCGGTGATTTTACCCGACGCGTCGGATATCCGGAGGATACCGTCGTGGTCTTGAGATTGATGATAGGGGCCGGTCTGGACTGACGGCGCCCTGGATATTGAGACTGAGACATTAAGATTTCGAGGTATTGAGCTACTAATATTTGATGATACAGGCCAGTCCGGATAGCCGGAGCCTGAGATATTGAGATATTGGGATTTATGTTTTGTGTCGATGCTAGACACTGTTTATGCTAATTTCTTTTATGTTACCTCATTTTAAAAATGCAGAAATCTCACTAAGTCATGAAAGCAGTTTCTTCTGTATATGTATTCTGTTTTTATGCATTCATACATCATCCATATGATATATTGTTATCTGAGGCACTGACACGAGAACTTGGTATTACTGTCGTTTAGAGGTATACCCTAGCCATTGTTATAGGCTGCTGGTTATATATTTGAGGATATATTGTGATCATATGACCTAGGATTGCGTCATACATGCGATTTTTATTCGTAGATGTATTCTATTCACGAGTTGGCAACTCACCCCCGTTGTGCCCCAGTTTCTTGCAGGTTTGCCGTACAGGTTTCATTCTGGCTTTGCGGGCACAGTTTCGTTCGGGTGACTTGCTAGTAGGTGGGTTTATTGGTATCGTACCCTTCATATTACCTTGTATTATATTATTTAGTTGTATCTAGTAAATTCCATCAACCAAACATGTATTTATTTCCGAGATAGAGACCAGTGTTGTTTATTCTATCGACCTTAGAGTCGCGCGTTGTATTTATACGGATTTCATGCTGTTTTGAGTTTCCTTTTCTGTTGTGATTCTCGTCTTTCGGCGTTGTATATTATTTTGTTTGTGTGGCTGTGGCCGTCGTTTGACGAAGAGCTAGCTCCCTCTTAGGGATGCCTTTTATTGATTTCGTTTACTATTCATGCTGTATCCCGTTTGGGGGCCTGTATTTACAAAGTAGACTCTGCCGAAATTTTCAGGAAATATTTGATGTTTTTAAAAAAACGCATAATTCGGCTTATGCTATTTAAACTACTTGATTTAAATTGGTTTTCCTACACTCTACTACTTTTTTTGGTTTGGATTTCTGGGTTTTTGGCTTACTTAGAATACGTACGCCTTGAGACGTTCGTAGTTTAAGTGCCGGTCATATTCCGTACTTTCGGGACGTGACACCCTCACAGCTAAGCATTCTCGACGCCTTTGTGCTATCCAAAGAGGCAAAAGATTCTCTGATCAAGGCATTACAAGAGCCTGACCAGTTTCAAGCTTTCCTCTCCGAAGTAAAGATGAAAGACGAGCTGGAAGAAATTCACACAGCTGACATCACTTTCGGCGATGAAGATCTCCTTCTCGGAACATGCGAGCACAACCGTCCCCTATATCTCTCCGGGTATTGCCATGACATTAAGATAGGGAAGATCCTAGTTAACAATGGGTCCTCTGTCAATCTCCTAAATGTGAGGGTGCTAAAAGAAATCTGCATGAGCGTTCAACACCTCGCTCGGGATAAAATCACTATCTCCGGAATCGATTTCCAGTCATCACGAACGCTTGGGTCTGTAATTCTGACATTACGCTTTGGGTTGCTCATCACTGACATCAAATTCCATGTCATTGACGCCAAGACTTGCTACAACGCTTTGCTCGGCCGGCCGTGGTTACACGAGTACAATATTATCCCTTCTATACAGCATCAGTGTATGAAGTACTTCAAAGATGGGCTTGAATACACTATGACAGGGGAGCTGAACCCATTCTCCGTGAATGAAGTCCGTAAATACGAGGATGCGAAGTATTTCCTGTCAGACTTTGAAGACACGGAAAGGTGCCATAAGCCGGAGAATAAGCAAAAAGGTATCACCACCATTCCAGTTTTCGGGAGCGATACCGAGGAGGAAGGAGAGATAGTCTATTCGGGACTTTCCCGATACAACAAACCGGGACCATCTACCCCTATTTTGGTCTTTGGCAGTGACTCTGAAGACGAGGCCAACGCATTATTCTCGGCTCGTCCTTCAGTGCAAGGCTTCATTGGAGATGATCAGAGTTTGCAGATCGCCATGCTTCCGAAAGAGCATTACAAAGAGCTCGACACACTTGATAGCTATAGTGTGCAAGAACTGCAGACATTCTACATCCCTCCCAAGCGAAAAGATGAAAAGGCGATCCTCTTTTATCGATCCGCGGAAACCAAAGTGGAGAAAAAAATCTGGTATAACGCCGATTCTACGCTTGAAAGGCTCCAGCCCATCCGTCTGCCCAGATACTACACAGAAGGATTAAAAAGGCTGTTGAGGCGCCAAGGTGTACCCTTGAAGCAGACAGCGCGACAAGCCCAGTTCTACAACAGGATCTGGAACGTCCCTGGAACTCAGCGAATATTGCCCAACGGGAGAATGGAAATGATCGGGCTTGGATATGTTCAATCCAAGAAACGAGAGCGAGTCCATGGCTGCTACGTTATACATGACTTCGATGAAGAAGGGGACGTTCTGTTAGAAGACGCTGCAGTTGAACCAAAACGAGGTCCCGCCATGAAAGTGCCAAGTCCGTCGTTCGAAAAATAGATGGACAAGCTAATAAGGGAAGCGGGTCAAAAGGCCTGAGATGACCACATCCGCGAAATGGCCATTTATGAAAAAGCCAGAACGCAACGCCTTCTTCAGCAGGCAATGAAAAATGATGATTCCCTTCGTCGCCAGCCCGTCATACGGAAGACTCGACGCCGAGGAAAAAATAAACTGAAGAACGGAAAAAATGTTCGACGGCAGCAAAGCAGGTCCAAGAAGCCTCACGATCGAAAATTGAGCAGCCGGGATCCGTCTCTTACAAAGAAGATGGGTCGAGCATATTCTTTTCCCCAAGACAAGACAAAGAAGATACTCGGTCTTGTAATGAAACATCAGATGATTACCCTCCCGGAGTCCAAACACCTTGAGCAAGCAGACGGGGTCTCTCATCCAGATTATTGCTCGTATCATCGAGCAATAGGACATCCTCTCGAAGACTGCTTCACATTCAAAGACTGGGTTGAAAACCAGTATCAGCAAGGCTGGTTTGCTTTATCCAGCAGTTGGAGGGTAACCCCGCCACAGAAGCATGAACCAAAAACCACGTATGCAGCAAGAATAGAGCCGGATCAACATCGGTCTTGGAAGCGATCTCGTACCTGTCACGTGGTAATGATGTCGGAAGAAGAAGTGCCCGGGGATGACCTTCCCTGGTGCTTCGAAAACGATGACGACGAAGTGATCTCGGAGTTTCCACCGGCGCCAAAAGAGCTGGAAGATGGGATACATACTACTGCAGATAACCTCAGAAAAATCGAATTGGGGATGTCAGATGATCCACGGACAACGTTCGTCAGTCAGCTGTTGTCTGAAGAAAAGGTGGCTACGCTAAAAGACGTGCTCATGCAGTATAAAGACTGCTTCGCATGGAACTACTCCGAGATGTCGGGGCTAGATCCGGAAATAACGGTGCATAAATTGGCGATATCTCTGGATGTCAAGGCAGTCAAGCAAGCACCAAAAAGAATGCGGCTCGAACTTGAAATGAGCATCAACGCCGAAGTCAAGAAGCTAATCGACTCCGGCTTTGTCCAAGAAGTTCAATATCCTGACTGGATCGCCAACATTGTCCCAGTGATGAAGAAAAATGGGACGGTGCGCATCTGCGTAGACTTTCGGGACCTCAACAAAGCTTGTCCGAAGGTTGATTTTCCCATACCGGTTACCGAGCTGATGATAGACAACACATCCACTCACGATGTCTTTCCCTTCATGCACGGCTCATCGGGGTACAACCAAATAAAGATGCATCTCGAAGACCAGAAGCATACCGCTTTCCGAACTCCCCTGGGAATATTCTGTTACAAAGTGATGCCTTTCGGCTTGAAGAACGCTGGCGCCACCTATCAGAGGGCCATGACGAAGATTTTCGATGACCTCATACACGAAATCGTCGAGTGCTATATTAACGACCTCGTGGTAAAGAGAAAATCGCACGAGGAGCATTGGGAGCATCTGATGATAGTGTTCCAACGTATTCGGAAATACAATCTGAAGATGAACCCTCTCAAATGCGCGTTCGGAGTCTCTTTAGGTAAATTCCTAGGATTCATCGTACGACACCGGGGCATCGAGATAGACCCGTCGAAGATCAAGGCGATTATGGAAATGCCTCTGCCAAGGACTCTGAAACAACTGCGGTCTCTCCAAGGAAAGCTCGCATATATCCAACGGTTCATAGCTAACCTCTCCGGCAAATGTCGCCCCTACAGTCACCTAATGAAGAAAGGGACTCCGTTCATCTAGGATCGCAAATGCCAGAGAGCACTGGATGAAATCAAGCAATACTTGCAGAATCCGCCGGTATTGACAGCTCCGATCAAGGGAAAACCTCTCATCTTGTATACAACTGCCCTTGAAGGTTCCTTAGGCGCGCTATGGGCACAAGAGAATGATCAAGGGAAGGAAAGAGCCCTCTGCTACTTGATTCGAGTTCTCCTGGGGGAAGAAAACAATTACTCCCCTATTGAAAAACACTGCCTGGCGTTGATCTTCGCGATAACAAAGCTCAGGCACTATGCGTTGGCGCATGAGGTCCATCTCATATCAAAGGTGGATCCTACCAAATATTTGATGTCAAGAGCTATACTAACACGGCGTCTTGCTAAATGGGCCCTACTCTTAATGGAATTCTCGATAACTTATCGACCTCTCAAGGAAGTTAAAGGCCAGGCCATCGCTGACTTCCTCGCTGAGCATCCTATACCTGCCGATTCACCCCTAAATTGCGAATTGCCAGACGACCACGCGTTTGACACGATCGATGGGAAGAAAGGAGAGAGTGACACCCGATGGGAACTCTACTTCGATGGGGCATCTTCCATGAAGAAGCGAAAGCACAGCTCCTCCATAATCAAGTCTGGGGTAGGCCTCATCTTTGTGACTCCACAAGGAGGGATAATACACTTTGCCTTTTCCCTAACAGAGCCGAGGACAAACAATGAAGCGGAATATGAAGCTTTGATACCAGGACTTGAGATCATTGTCGACATGGGGATCGAAAATCTCCTCATATACGGAGACTCCCACCTGGTCGTTAGCCAAGTAAATGGCGATTATCAAACGTGCAAACCAGAGTTGGTGAACTACGGCGAGAGAGTGCAACAATTGCTGATTCAAATCCATGCCTATGCCCTGGAAAGCATACGGTGTGCGGAAAATAACAAAGCAGATGTGTTAGCCAAACTTGCTAAAGAACTGGCTGACGAAAACCTCGATGACGTGAGGATCGTTGTGCAAAGTTGTCGGGTTCTCGCATCGGCAGAAATATCTCCGGAGTCGTTTGATGAAAAGGAAGCGACCAAGAAAGCGGCCCTATAGATAGAAGACCAGGAAAAGGTCAAGGATTGGAGAGAAGTCTTTATAGACTACTTCAAATCCCGTTGAACACCTCAAGATACGTCCTCAAGACATCAGCTCGTGAAACGAGCTCTATCCTTCGCCTTCGTCAATGACACTCTATATAAGAGATCATTTGATTCTCTATGGCTAAGATTCCTGGGACCTGAAGAAGCAAGGAGAGTCATCCAAGAAACTCACAACGGACTCTGCGATTCTCACCAAGCCGGGCCAAAGATGAAACTGAAGATCAAGGGCTACTATTGGCCCACAATGATCCAAGACTGCCTCGAATACGCGAAGCAGTGCCACTCGTGCCAGATTCACGGGGACTTTATCTACCAGCATCCAAATCCGCTACATCCAACGGTGGCTAGCTGGCCGTTCGAAATGTGGGGAACTGACATAATCGGGCCCATTGAACCAGCATCTCCCAGAGGCCATCGGTTCATACTGGCGACAACTGATTATTTCTCCAAGTAGGCAGAAGCAGTACCACTAAGAGAAGTGAAGACGGAAAATATCCTCCATTTCTTCAAGACACATGTCATCTATCGGTTCGGAACTCCGTGACGGATTATCTCCGATAACGGGCCGGCCTACAGAAGTCACAAAATCAGCCGCTTCGCACAGCAGCATAATATAGACTGGAGATACTCTTCGGTCTATAATCCTCGAGCTAATGGTCTAACCGAGGCTTTCAACAAGACCTTGATCATAAAGAAGACGGTGTCTCGAAATAGGAAGGACTGGCATGAGAGACTGCATGAAGCTCTCTGGGCGTATCGAACCACGTTCAAAACGGCCACAAACACAACGCCGTATGCATTGATATTCGGCACTGAAGCAGTACTCCCCTTGGAGATAAAGCTACCCTCCTTACGAGTGGCGGTTCATTACGAACTGACGGACGAAGACAATGCTCATCTTCTGCTTGAGGAGCTCGACGCCCTTTACGAAACCCGGCTCATGGCGTAGCAAAACTTGGAAGCTTACAAAGAAAAAATGACGCGCTCATACGAAAGATTGACTAAGGCGAGAACATTCCGCCAAGGTGAACTCGTGCTAGTGGTCAAGAGACCTATGATCCCCAATCGTCCCAAACGGAGGAAATTCGAGCCGAACTATGAAGGCCCATACATCATAGACAAAGTCTACCAGGGTGGGGCTTACTTGCTCATGGATATGCATGGAGAAAGACCCTTCAGGCCAATAAACGGCTGTTTCTTGAAGAAATACTACGCCTGACCGAGACATCTATAAACTACTATGGACCGCAGCATTCCAAGGCTGACGCAAAAAAAGCGGTACGTCCATAAGCGAGATGGGCACAGATGAAAACCCAAAAGGGCTCCGTGAGTAAAAACGGCAGGACTACCGGCGAGTTTGCGAAAACCCGAATGGGTGCAATCTCGTTAAAAGACACTTGCAAGGTCCTCTCGACCTTGTAAGGAGAAAATACCTACGTAAGATCCTTACGACTCACAAGGGAGCAACATACTTAGGAATCCCTACGATTCCTAAGGAGAAAACACACCTATGAGATCCTCACGACTCGTAAGGAGAATTCCCCTTTGGGACCGTCACGGCTCATAGGATTCAAAAGCCTTAAGCTACAGAGATCTGAACTTGTTCTTAAACCGTCGTACACCCCGATTTTTCCCTACAAGAGTTTCAATATTGACCCTTGTATACAATCCACGGGCACGAATAAATATTTCCCTAACAAAGTCCCATCAGCGACTAGGGATATGCTCACACGGTGAACAACCCTTGTAAGTCCTCTCGATTTACAAGGAGAAAACACTCTTGCAAGATCCTTACGACTTACAAGAGAACATATACTTAGGAATCCTCACGATTCCTAAGGAGAAACAACACCTACGAGATCCTCACGACTCGTAGGGAGAAACACCTTTATGGGACCCTTACGGCTCATGAAGTCAAAAGCCATAGTCGACAGGATCTTAACCCTGTTTGCTAAGCCACTTTTGTTCAAACTGATGAAGGCAGATGATGATTCGCTTCCGGCAATATCCCAGTTGTAGCGATGCTGATGCCTAAATCGGTATCAAACTCTAAGTCCTTTCATGGCAAATGATGATTCGCACCTGGTAACATTCCAGTCGCAGCGATACTGATGCTAAAATTGATATCGGATCTTGAGTTCCGTACTAAAAAAATGCATATGAAATAGCCGAAATGTTTGGGCAGCTCGCAATGAAAATCAGCGCGTAAAATATATGCATATAAAAATAGCCGAAATGTTTGGGCAACTTGCAATAAAAATCAACGAGTAAAGAAAAAGAAAAATAGCCGAAATGATTAGGCACCGCGAAAAATAGCCGAAATGATTAGGCAATCGCGACTTTCGTGATACAAAAAGCTGAAATGATAGAGCTGTTAGTGATATGTATGCCCTAAAGGCCATTACTGTACATGTGATGTATATTGTAGTGGATACTTGGACATATATATGGAGGACTTTCTTGCTCAACATGATAGTATGCTATCCGGTTGCTCTTTATCTTAAAATGTACTCTGATAGTCTCTATGTTACATGTTGATAAAGCCCTTAGGATGAGTACTTGACTACCAGGACTATGATGCAGATCATACTAGTGGGGACAGTATAGTTGCTAAGTACATCTTTCAAATGTTCCTAGTCGCAGGTGTATCGAGACAGGACATCGATATACCAGTGTAGACTAGCGTATGCTTCTTGACCCATTTAGATGGGCGATGGATGATCCCATATCCATTGATGTTTGGCATCAGAGATAGTATACGGGTGCTCAGTGGAGACTGGGTACACTGGACCGAGAACTCCCAGATGGTATTATACCTCACGTCAGATGGCAGTTCTCTGGTGATACTGGTACAGGTTAGTCTGTAGACCCGAGATCGTCATAGAGTCTTGTGTGATTCCCACTGTGCTTTGATTTCCATCATACCACATCCAAGAGGGCGTGCAAAACGGTGGCTTTTGGGTATAGTCCCGAATCACATGGAGGAAATGAGCGATAGGATGGGTTTCGTCTCTCCCGGTATAGGGAGTTGATGTTGTGCTGTGTTCGATTGGCTATAACTGGAAATCCCTGGCCAGGATTGCTGAGATTTACTGGTAAGTGTTATCAGTAGTTTCTCGAACTGTTATGGACCTCATATCGACATGACTTATCGGTTACTGGGATCTGACGTTTACCACCCCTAGACCGGATATGCGACATATCAGACGAAGAGACCGGACTGTACGGGAGTGTTACTGATTGGATTCGCAGGAGAATGTACAGGCTTGCTTGTTGATCTTCTGATTGCTCAATACACGGGTGGCTGTTACGTTTAGCTGACCGCTTACAGCTTGTGGGTGTTTTGATATGATCATCACCTACTGCCGACGTATTGACGATTCTTTAGAGTCCTATACAGAGGTTTCCTGGCTCTGGCAAAACGGAGTAGGAGCATATATGTAATATGTGCGGGACCAAGAATAATACGAGTATGGGATACCGTATTAGATTCTCGCGATTTGTGATATCGGCCGGGTATATGTGATATAGCCGGGTCATCGGATTAAGTGTTGATTCGATTAACTGATACAGATTATATTAGTCGGTTATTTGTAAAATAGCTAGATTATCGGATCAAGTGTTGATTCGATAATTTAATATATAATTATATATTTCATATATTATATTACATTAACTAATGTAAGCTCACTTAAAGATTGTTTTTCTCACATGGATAATACATTGATATATATGTGATATATGTTAATTGTATTATTTTATATGTTACAAAATATATTATATATGTGATATATAATATTGTAACAAGTTAGGGTTACAAATGCAACATGTTTTGTGGAGTTTAATTATGGTTAGGGTTTGGATTAGGGTTAAGCTTTCATGAAGCTTTGACTTTGACCTTTGATATTTTGTGTAGATATTTTTTAACCCAACCCAAACCCTTTACCCTAGTTAATTCTCAACAAGAGTTAAGCCTTCATTCTTAACCCATAGTTGATTTGTAACCACAACAATGATTTTCAGTATTCATCACAAAAGGTTTTGCTTCATGTTCTTCCTCTTTCTTCATGAAGAAAACCTTCACTAACTTTTTCTTTGGTGATGAAATAAAGTGAGAAATTGAAAACAAAAGAGAGCTAAATTCCTATTTCATCATCCTCATCTATTCTAGACACTTAGATTAGGGTGTTTGCTTTGCTAACACATGATTAGTGAAGCATGAGCTTGGGTTTGAGATTCTTCAAGATAGATCATCTTAGTTGTTGAAGTTTGGAAGCAAGCTTGCATCTTTCTCTTCATGGAGCTTCTCTAGAGTCCGGGTACATGATGATCGCGGTGAAGGGACCTCAAAACGGAGCTTATGAAGCGAAGGAACGAACTACAAAGGTTGTAATCCCAAACTTTTAGAAGTAAAGTTGTTTACTTGCTAGTTTACCCTAAGTCTCTAATTAAGATCTTGGTTAGGGTTTGTTTAGCACCCCAAAAATTTTAAAGTAGCATGATTGATGCTTGCCAAAACCTTCACAAGGTGCTATACTAACCCTACAGTAGTATCAGAGCCAAGCTAGAGTTTTAGGCGTTGTCTAGACGAAGTTAGAAGTCCGATCGAACCCCGAAACCCCGAAACAACCCCTTCTCTGGAAATTTTTTTAAAAGTTGAAATTTTTCATATTAAAAATACTCAGAAAATCATCCAGGGAATTCTAAGAATTACTGTGAAGTACGAAGCCATAATTCCCTCAAGGGACCGCAGAACCGCGGCCAAACCATGCGTTTGGCGGCGGTTCCGCGGCCAACTTTGGGAGTTAGGGGCTAATACTTCAGGGTTTTATTCTTAGGTACTTTTTCATGCGTCTGGAAATTTTTAATTCTACTCAAGTGTTGAGCTTTCTGAGAAATATTGGGAACTCGTTGATTCGATCAGAAAGTTTAACTTCGTTTAAGTTTTTCCGGGTAATTTAGAACGTGTTAAAAAGTTCGAACGGATATCAATAACTCAATTTTTCCCCTGTCGGAAAACTTTCAAGTGTTCGATTTTTCCTGAGTTTAAAACTTTCAGAAAATCATGCAAGCGAATTTGTGGACCCTCTAGAAGAACGTAATCTTAACTTGATTATGTGACCGTCAAAACCGCCACTGAACCATATGGTTTGTGGTAGTTTAGCGTTGCCACATGTGAGGTGTTGGTTTGACCCTTCTACGGCTGGTTCATAGCGGCTGTGACATGTTCTGGGACTTTTTGAACTCCGCTCAAGTGTTGAGCTATTTGGGAAATCTTGGGTATTTGTTTATTCGATCAGAAAGTTTAACATTGACTATTTATCGGGAATGTAATACAATATGTGGAATTCATATAGTTAGGCCGGAAATGCGAAGTATGTGATATTTCGGATTTAAGATGTCTAAAGTGATTGTGGATTCCAAATGTTGTAGTTTTTCACTTTCTTTTCTGCGACTGTAAGTGTAATATGTGGTGTATCGCCGGTTTCGGTGCTATATGTCAATGACAACTGGGATACGCATATTTACTTACGTTGATGATGTGATGTTATGTGTTGCTGTAATATGTTATATTGGATCGTCGTGTTTTGAATAGCCGGGGTTTTATGTGAGATGAGGGTTTTTATTTTCATTCATGTAAAATTCAATTGTATGTAATATTCTTTTATTGGGGCACTTCCGGGTTGAGGATGATGTCACCATTGTATATTGTTTACTTTTCCGCATTGGTATAGACCCAAGGCGGGGAGCACAAGTAACCGGATTCTAGGGTCCAGTGGGAGACCATCTCAAGGAGTCGAGACTGGGTCTCCTAACTCTAGAATTGGTAGGGTTGCTTGCCGCTCTTGTAGGGGTCTAGAGATGTGGGTTTGGCTATTCATCGCGACCGTGGAATCCGTGTTTTATACTGACTTAACTTAAAACACGGAATTCCTAAAATATCATGTGTTTCTTCTGCAACAATATTCTGTGATGAGATCATATTCCTAAAACTCATATGTGTTTCTTCTGCAGCAATATTCTGTGATGAGATCATATTACTGTCTGAGACGAATGTTTATATTATATATATGAGATATATGTTATATTGCTGATTTCGTTTCAAATGTGATGCTTGTGAAGCATAATAAAATGGAACTTCATTAATGAGATTAATGAAATAAAAGAAACCTAAAGATGTTGTAGAAACTTGTTTAAAAACTGGTATCTCTAGTTCTTGCTTTGCATAGCGGTATTCCTTATAGAATATCCAGCACCTTATTCGATAAGAAAAGAGCCGAGATCCCTTCACCGGGAGTGACCTATTTAGTGAAAACTAGCAGATGCTACAAACACGGTTTGTCTTTTGATTGCTTTTATAGTTTTTGCTTTGCATAGTGGTATTTGTGAAATATCCTGCATCTTATTCGATAAGGAAAGAGCCGACGATCTTTTCACCGGGAGTGATCTCTTTAGCAAAACTAGAAAAGCCTCAAAAACATTCCATTTAAAATCACTCGATTCTACGACGATATCAAGTTCATTACGCAAAGGGTTTTCTTAAAAACCTGTCGTAACCCCCCATCATTTCAGATAAGTACTACTTAGTATTCGTGCTGCGGTAGTTTGGCCCCCGTCAAGGCGTACTGTATGGTAGCTGATTAGTGCTTATCTGCAAGCATATGATGCGATTAGATTAGGGTATTCGTACGGCGTAGTTTGGTCTCCGTCAAGGGTCATGCGGGTGGGTCTAATTCAATCAGGAAATGACGGGTTGAACTTGACTAGCGGACTATGGGTAGTTTGGCCTCCGTCAAGGTCATAGGACGCTAGGGGTAAAATATTATTGGGAATTTCAAGTGTTGAAATTTGCAATGAGATTGCATACCTTCTATGAGATAGTTGGATCCCAATACCCGCTGCGAGTAAGAATTTCTCCTGGGAGAGTTTTACACATTACAATTAGCCGATCAAGTAGGTGTCCGGAAAGGTATCAACGGGGTTATGCCTATGGGAAAACGAGATTTACTTTAATTGGGTCCGTGCGAAAGCACGGGGAACCTCCCACAAAGTATCGGCACTAGCATGGCTGAAAGATTGGCGAACTTGTAGCGTGTAATTAATCTCGGCTAGTCTTTCCTTTTAGGGTTTGAAGGAAGATTTGACTAAAACAGTAGGAGCCATCCTGATTAGATATATTAATAACCAAATCTAATCTTACAAAAGCGCACGCAGAGTGTTTTCTTCTCTCTCTCTCTCCAGGTTGCGACCATGTCACGCCTTAATCAAGATAAAAATACGGATGTATTGACCGAACCCGCTTGTTATACTTACTGCGCTAGGGAACGTTGGTCCTACTCCAACTTATAAATGTTATAAGACCGAGCTGGAAATAGGGGATTACCAGAATTCCCATACCACCCAAACGAAGAAAGTGTATGATGATGCATCATCTTCGGGTGTATTCATTACAAAGAACTGAGAAAGGGTGATAAGTTTTAAAAGTTAAAAATGGTGCAAGTGTTACAGCCAAGTCTGTTGGCAGTTATCACCCTGTATTAACAAATACATTGATTCTGAACGAATGTTGTTAGATACCGAACCTGATATACAACATCATATCAGTATCTTTATTTAATAAAGAAAGATATAATTTTGTATTATTGGATAATATTTTGAACATTTCCTATGTCAAGAGTTGATCAGTTCAGGCACGTTATCTAAAAGCATAGACGTTCTAAATCAAAACACAGTTCTTAATGTACAGAACACACACAAGAGGAAGAGTTCAGAAATGAACGAATCCTACTTGAGGTTTTGTAGACTAGGTCTTATCAATGTGACCCGACTAGCTAAGTTACATTTAGATGCATATTTAAATTAGTTTGAATTTACATCTTATGAAACTTGCCAGTCATGTCACAAAGATAAGATGACCATAGCTCTGTTTATTGGAAACAGAGAAAGAGTTAGAGAACTCTTGGGATTGATACATAATGATATATGAGGTCCCCTGTCTACACTTGCCAGGACTGGTTCTTTGTACTTCAGAAGTAGAGAACCGAAACGGGTATAAGTATTATGTCTTTTGATGTGATCAGAGAGGAGAATACTTGAGAAATGGGATTCCTGGACTATTCTAAAAGAGAATGAGATTCTCTCTCAGCATTACTCCTCCGTATACACCACAATACGTTGGTATATTAGGGCGGAGCAATCGCACCCTATGTGATAAGGTGTGCTCTATGATGAGTACTACTGAGTTACCTATTTCATTTTAGGGGTTATGCACTTGAAAAGCTGCATACCTATTGCATAGGGTTCCAACCAAATCAGGTACCTACCACTCCATATGTGATATGGTATGGAAAGAGCCCATCTCTTAAGGAAGTTAAGATTTGGGGTTGTCCGACATATGTCAAAAACAAAATCCGGACAAGCTCGAGGCAAGGTCAGTTCTGTAGAAGTTTGTTGAATATCCCAAGCATTCGCAGGGGAATATCTTCTACCAAACTGAGGAATAAAAGATGTTTTGTTTCTCAGCATGCCACCTTTTGGAAAGGGAATTTCTTGTGAAGAAATTAGTGGTCATGAGGTAGAACTGGAAAAAGTTCCAGCTATACAAACTGCAGCTGATGATCTGGTAAACCCGAAGGATTCAATAATTTCTAACGAACCTCAGCCTCTCCGCCGATCTAGTAGAGTTCCTCATCCACCTGAGAGATACTTAGGTTTCTCTATGACAGTGGGAGCGAGGATTGCATCATGAGATGATGACCCAACTTGTTTCGAGCAGACCATCAAGAGTAGGGACTCTGTAAGAATGGCTGGATGCTTAGCGATCTGAGATGGAATCTATATACACCAACAAAGTATGGACTTTAGTTGCTTTATCTGAAGGGTTAAATTCCCATCAGAAGCAAGTATATCTTGAGAAGATTACTTGGTGTACATGGAAAAGTTAAGACTTTCAAAGCTATGCTTAAATCCATCTAGATCCTACTTGTCATTGCTACATACCATAACTACGATATCTGGCGGTTAGGTGGCATGACTGCTTTTCTAAATAGTGATTTAGAAGAGAGCATCTATAAGTACATAGCCAGAGGGCTTCATAGACAATGGGAGTAGCGGAAATGTGTGCAAGATACTTTATGGGATAAAGCAGACATCGTAGAGTTGGAACGTCTGTTTTGATGTGGTAGTCAAAGATTTTGACTTCATCGAAATGGTAGATGAACCTTGTATATACAAAAAGGTAGTAGA
This sequence comes from Agapanthus africanus, assembly GCA_030015575.1. Classification (NCBI taxonomy): domain Eukaryota; kingdom Viridiplantae; phylum Streptophyta; class Magnoliopsida; order Asparagales; family Amaryllidaceae; genus Agapanthus; species Agapanthus africanus. The sequence goes on from CM057337.1 coordinate 736,576,946, forward strand.
GAGTATGATGGTGATCCTCGGATTGTACGTGGATGGCATACTCTTAATAGGAAAGGAGTTTCCTATGCTACACTCGGTCAATCTCCTCTTATCACAAGGATTCTCTATATAGGATCAAGGTGATACCTCATAAATCCTAGTTTTGAATCTATGAGATAGATCTAATTGGATGTTAGGATTCTCACTAGTTGTAGTGAGATGGTATCAATCGATCCTTGGGAGAATCACTGGAAAGGTTCCAGGGTGATAAGGACGACTGAATATCAGTCACAGGCATTGCCTTTACCCTCAGTGAAGGGACGGTATGTTGGAAGAGTTCCAAGCTAGATACCGTGACATACTAGACGATTAAAGGCAAGATACATCGTTACCAAGGATGCTACCAAAGAGGCAGTCTGGATATAAATATAAGTTCATGAGATGAACTTCGTTCCTACCATTGTGTGACAATGGAGTTCTGGCTTTTGCCAAGGAAACCCCGTCCCATCAGAGATCCAGACATATTCTAAGACAGTATCACCTGATCATGGAGATGGTTGATCTCCAGGAAGATCGAGGTAAGGAGAGTAGACACAGAGGACAACAGCGCGGATCCATACACAAAGACCTATTTCCCAGTAGAGACTTTTATGGAATGGTTGAGTATGAGATACTTCAATCACAGCTGATTGTTGGGTATGAGATACTACAACAGATGGCCCTATTGAAAGTGGGAGATTGTTAGTGATATGTATGCCCTAGAGGCCATTACTGTACATGCGATGTATACTGTAGTGGATGCTTGGACATATATATGGAGGACTTTCTTGCTCAATATGATAGTATGCTATCTGGTTGCTCTTTATCTTAACATGTACTCTGATAGTCTCTATGTTACATGTTGATAAAGCCCTTAGGATGAGTACTTGACTACCAGGACTATGATGCAGATCATACTAGTGGGGACAGTGTAGTCGCTAAGTACATCTTTCAAATGTTCCTAGTCACAGATGTATGGAGACAGGGCATCGATATACCAGAGTAGACTAGCGTATGCTTCTTGACCCATGTAGATGGGCGATGGATGATCCCATATCCATTGATGTTTGACATCAGAGATAGTATACGGGTGCTTAGTGGAGACTGGGTATACTGGACGAACTCACCGAGAACTCCCAGATGGTATTATACCTCACGTCAGATGGCAGTTCTCTGGTGACACTGGTACAGGTTAGTCTGTAGACCCGAGATCGTCATAGAGTCTTGTGTGATTCCCACTGTGCTTTGATTTCCGTCATACCACATCTAAGAGGGCATGCAAAACGGTGGCTTTTGGGTACAGTCCCGAATCGCATGGTGGCAATAAGCGATAAGAGGGGTTTCGTCTCTCCCGGTATATGGAGTTGATGTTGCGCTGTGTTCGATTGGCTATAACTGGAAATCCCTGGCCAGGGTTGCTGAGATTTACTGGTAAGTGTTATCAGTAGTTTCTCGAACTGTTATGGACTTCATATCGACATGACTTAGCGGTTACTGGGGTCTGACGTTTACCACCCCTAGACTGGATATGCGACATATCAGACGAAGTGACCGGACTATACGGGTGTGTTACTGATTGGATTCGTAGGAGAATGTACAGGCTTGCTTGTTGATCTTCTGATTGCTCAATAAATGGGTGGCTGTTACGTTTAGCGGACCGCTTGCAACTTGTGGGTGTTTTGATATGATCATCACCCATTGCCGGCGTATTGACGATTCTTTAGAGTCCTACAGAGAGGTTTCCTGGCTCAGGCAAAACGGAGTAGGAGCACATATGTGATATGTGCGGAACCGAGAAAAATACGAATATGCGATACCGTATTAGATTCTCGCGATTTGTGATATCGGCCGGGTATATGTGATATAGCCGGGTCATCGGATTAAGTGTTGATTCGATGAACCGATACAGATTATATTAGTCGGTTATTTGTGAAATAGCCGGATTATCGGATCAAGTGTTGATTCGATAATTTAATGTATAATTCTATCTTTGATATATTATATTATATTAACTAATATAAGCTCACTTAAAGATTCTTTTTCTCACATGGATAATACATTGATATATATGTGATATATGTTAATTGTATTATTTTATTTGTTACAAAATATATTATATATGTGATATATAATATTGTAACAAGTTAGGCTTACATATGCAACATGTTTTTTAGAGTTTAAACATGGTTAGGGATTGGATTCGGGTTAAGCTTTCATGAAGCTTCTTGAAACTTTGACTTTGACCTTTGATATTTTGTGTAGATATTTCTTAACCCAACCCAAACCCTTTACACTAGTTGATTCTCTACAAGGGTTAAGCCTTCTTTCTTAACCCATGCTTGATTTGTAACCACAACAATGATTTTCATTATTCATCACAAAAGGTTTTGCTTCATCTTCTTCATTCTTCATGAAAAAACTTTCACTAGCTTTTTATTTGGTGATGAAATAAAGTGAGAAATTGAAAACAAAAGAGGGCTAAATTCCTACTTCATCATCCTCATCTATTCTAACCACTTAGATTAGGGTGTTTGCTTTGCTAATACTTGATTAGTGAAGCATGGGCTTGGGTTTGAGATTCTTCAAGGTAGATCATCTTAGTTGTTGAAGTTTGGAAGCAAGCTTGCATCTTTCTCTTCATGGAGCCTCTCTAGAGTCCGGGTACATAATGATCGCGGTGAAGGGACCTCAACACGGAGCTTAAGAAGCGAAGGAACGGACTACAAAGGTTGTAATCCCAAACTCTTAGAAGTAAAGTTGTTTATTTGCTATGTTTACCCTAAGTCTCTAGTTAAGATCTTGGTTAGGGTTTGTTTAGCACCCCAAAAATTTTAAAGTAGCATGATTGATGCTTGCCAAAACCTTCACAAGGTGCTATACTAACCATATAAGAGCATCGCGGAAAGACAACAAAAAAATAATACATATAACATGAAACATTTGCCCTACAGATGAAATCACATCGATCCTTGTATACAATCCAGGGGCACAAACAAAGAAGAAACCATATCATCCCACCAGGCTTCATCAGAAAGAAAGCCAAGTCTTGATGGCAACATCTGCATCTAATGGCGTTCCTTCTCGTTCCAAGCAGAAGTAGACGCAACGTCAGCAAAACGGAGCCATGACAAAGTCCCTATTTCCAAATCTCGATGGTTCACAGACAACCTAGAGACCGCCTCGACATTCGTCTTGTTACAGCAGACGCAACGTCAGCAAAGTGGAGCCACGGTATAGTCCCTAGTTCCAAATTTCGACGGTTCGTAGGTAACCTAGAGACCACCTTGACATTCGTCTCGTTACAGCAGACGCAACGTTAGCAAAGAGGAGCCACGGCAAAGTCCCTAGTTCTAAATCTCGACGTTTCACAAACAACCTAGAGATCACCTCGACATTCGTCTCGTTACAGCAGACGCAACGTCAACAAAGCAGAGCCACGGCAAAATCCCTAGTTCCAAATCTCGAAAGTTCACAGACAACCAAAAGACCACCTTGACATTCGTCTCGTTACAGCAGATGCAACGTCAGCAAAGCGGAGCCACGGCAAAATCCCTAGTTCCAAATCTTGACGGTTTATAGACAACCCAGAGACCACCTCGACATTCGTCTCGTTATAGCAGACGCAACATCAGCAAAGCGGAGCCATGGCAAAATCTCTAGATCCAAATCTCGACGGTTCATAGACAACGTAGAGACCACCTCGACATTCATCTCGTTACAGCAGATGCAACGTCAGCAAAGCGGAGCCACGGAAAAGTCCCTAGTTCCAAATCTCGACGGTTCACAGGCAACCTAGAGATCACCTCGACATTCGTCTCGTTACAGCAGACGCAAGGTCAGCAAAGCGGAGCCACGGCAAAGTCCCTAGTTCCAAATCACGACGGTTCACAGGCAACCTAGAGACCACCTCGACATTCGTCTCGTTACAGCAGACGCGGCGTCAGCAAAACGGAGCCGCGGCAAAGTCCCTAGTTTTAAATCTCGACAGTTCACAAACAACCTAGAGACCACCTAGACATTCGTCTCGTTACAGCAGACGCAACGTCAGCAAAGTGGAGCCACGGTAAAGTCTCAAGTTCCAAATCTCGACGGTTCACAGACAACCTAGAGGCCACCTCAACATTCGTCTCGTTACAGCAGATCAACGTCAGTAAAGCGGAGCCACGGCAAAGTCCCTAGTTCTAAATCTCGACGGTTCACATACGACCTAGAGACCACCTCGACATTCATCTCGTTACAGCAGACGCAACGTCAGCAAAGCGGAGCCACGGCAAAGTCCCTAGTTCCAAATCTCGATGGTTCACAGACAACCTAGAGGCCACCTCGACATTCGTCTCGTTACAGCAGATCAACGTCAGTAAAGCGGAGCCACGGCAAAGTCCCTAGTTCTAAATCTCGACAGTTCACAGACAACCTAGAGACCACCTCGACATTCGTCTCTTTACAGCAGACATAACGTTAGCAAAGAGGAGCCATGGCAAAGTCCCTAGTTCTAAATCTCGACGGTTCACAGACAACCTAGAGACTGTTGCGCCACGGCAGCGCCCCGGCCTCATACTCGAGGCCAAAATGCGGAATCAAAAATTTTCCTTACTCGGAAACCGGCGCTACCGCGGACAAAGAAAACCCGGATCGTTTACCATTAACCTAACGCTAGCAAACAAGAGATAGGGTGAGAAGTATACCGAGTGATCCGAGTCCTCCGGTCTTCTCGTCATCGTCCCGATCTCCCGCGGAAAGTCTTGTCTCCATATCGTCGCCTCCTCGCCGGAAAGGGCACCACATCGCCTGCGTCTTTTACGGGCTCCCGCCTCAATACCGAGGCAACTCGAGCATGAAGCCGGCAACTCGACATGCTCAAGATATGCTGTAGAATGTAGTGTAGAAGATGCTTGTCTCATTTGGGGTTTGTTGCCATGGTGATGGAGGAATCAAGAATAGAAAAATGGTGCTTGCATTTTTCTAGCAAGAAAATGAGATCATGAATGAAACTCTCAAGATGAAGCTCTCTTCTTCTTCTTCTCTCTTTCTTTTTCCTCTCATGAAAAACTTATCATCTAAATGAGAATGGAGGAGGAGGTAATATGAAGCATGAAGGGAGGTGAGTGTAGGGTCAAACAAGAGGTGACCACAAACAAACATTATCATAACAAAAGCACAACCAAAACATACCCTCTCAAATCACCATTAAAGCAAGTGATGGTGCAAGATAAGAATGGTATCATAATCAATACTTTTGCAAATAAAACCTCCACAAAGTGTTATTTGCAAACTTGCAAATAACCCCCTCCATCGGAAAAGTCCGGCCGGGAAAGAACAAAGGAAAACCGGCCGGAACGGAATGCAAACTGGCAACTCCAGAAAACTGGTCCCGTAATAGATTTCAGGAAAACCCCGATACTGTGCATACACACCCGCATCTGTATTCCGTCCGGATACAAATGCAATGAGACAAAATCTACACTGTACTAAACTAGGACCGGCTTAAGCCAAAGCCGGCTAGTGAAATCCGTTCGATCCTGATCCGTGCAATACCGCACGTATCTGATCGAACCTTACCATATTACTATACGGCCACTAGTACAAAACTGTCCGATCCTGATCCGTGCAATACCGCACGTATCTGATCGGACCCTGCCATATCTCCATACGGCCTCTACAGCGTTTCGCCCGAAAGCTGAGTAACTGAAAGTGTGGTGGACTCTAAAGACTCGTCAATACTATGGCTGTGGATTTAACCACTAGCACGTCAGAGGTATTAGCCAATACGTGACGGGCCACCAGCTATTGACCAAAAGGGACGTCGATGAGCGAACTCATCCTGACACCTTACTGAGCCTGTCAGTGACAATATCCGTACAGTCCGGTCCGCTCGTCTATGAGGATCGCATGTCGGGCCTAGGGGGTTGGTAAAAGTCAGACCCCCAAAGGCGGTACAAGTCGTGTCGGAGTGTAGCCCAGAACGCCCTGAGATACTACTGGAATACCTACCAGTAAATCTCCTGCCTCGGCCGAGGGCTTTGCGTAATGGCTCTCCTAGACACAGCGCGACCTCACCCCCAATACCGGGAGAGACGAACCCCTGCAGATCCGCTCACTGCCTCCATGTGGCTCGGGACTGTACCCAACTAAAACCTGTTTGCACGACTCCTTTGAGCCGTGGTAGGGTAGTAATCAAAGCACAGTGGGAACTCACACGAGACAAATGACGATCTCAGGTCGATGAACTAACCTGTACACATGTCACCTGGGAACTGCTATCTGACGTCTGGTATAAGACCAACTAGCAGGTTCCCGGCGAGTCCTGTCCGGTGTACTCATAACCCAATGAGCACCTGTATACATCTTAGGTGAACCAACTGACACCAGTGGCTTGTGAGACCGGCCACCGCCCCTCGTCGGGGTCTCGACTGTATACACTAGTCTACTAATGGAGTATCGATGCCCTGTCTCGAAACTCCTACGACTAGGGACCTTTTAAGGATGTGCTTATAGACCACCAGCTCCCACGTATATGATCGCCATCATACTGCTGGTAGTCAAGCAAGAATCCTAGGGGCTCTATCAACGTGTAATAGCGACATGTCAGGTCACCTAAAGCAGTACACGATGATAAAGATAAACCAGATAGCATACTATCATCTCGAGTAAGACTGTTCTACCGGGATAGGTCCTCCCTCAATCATTGCAATCACGTGCCTGTGATCCAATAATTGACTTTGAGGGCACTATCTCCAACAATCTCCCACTTGCACTCAAGGCTAATTATTGCGATGTCGCATGCTCACAGCCCGTGTGACACCGAACACCCAACTCCTCTACTAGTCAGTCGCACAAAGCCTGTTTGCGAAACTATTGCGTTCGAGAAAAAGCCTCAGTGAGTGGATCCGCTAAGATGTTTCTTTCTATGTCTCTCTATATCTCAAGTTCGCGGAGAAAACCATCTCCCGAAATGAGCAATACCTGTCTTAGAATGTCTGGATGTCTGATGGGACCTAGCTCATAAATGAACTCCAAATCCAAACTTCTTAGACTGTATTGTCAACTGAACTTAATCAGTATCTTGCGCCATGCCACCCTCAGTATTGCCTTGGACCACCTGTCCAAAATACTGCCCCTCGTCAGAAGGAAAACTATAACTCTGACAACCTCCTTGTCGTCCATGTCACCTTGGAAGCCTGGAATGATAACTGTCTCCCAAATGAGGCTGTCGTTATCATATCCCTAGAACATCCACTTATGTTCTAAGACTGCTTCCGACTGTTTCTCCAGGATTGGATCAATATCAACTTATTGCATCTAGTGCAAGAACAACATCTGGTGCGGTACTTGACATCTCATGATTGACTCAATTGCCTAAGCAAGTGATCTGCCAATCATGAGTATCCCTCTCTACTTTAGTCTATAAGACACCTTTAGAGAGGGTGACTCCATTACCTGCAGGTACACTACCATGCCAGGAGTCGGCCATTCTAAATACTCATAGAATGCTGTCAAGGTACCCAGATTGGGAAACCACCCAAATCTAGATCTAAAACCATAGATCTAGTAACCAGTATGTCTGATATAATATCCAAGTCCCTTGTGGAGAAACCACTGTGTGACGACCAAAGTATAACCGATCGTGGTATAGGAATATCACTTCCTACTACCTTCTCAACAGATCCACCCCTATTCTGATGACGTCAAACCTATGACTGTCACATCAGAAATAGATGATCTATCTCCGCTACATCTGCTTTAGACTATGAATAGACATAAGCCTGATGTCCACCAATGCTTCCGCTGCTCCCACTGACTACGACAACCCTCTGGCAGAGTCATATAGACGTGCACATCTAAAGCTAGTTTAGAACGACGCTATACTCATCCTCCTGCCGGGTCTCGCAGCCTGGAACAACTGCAATGGCAAGTGTGGGTAAACAAGAACTTCCCTGTCACCGTCCTTGAGGCTACCGTAGTACCTCTCGGGTGCCTGAAGTTACCCACCTTATCTGCGGAGTGGCCAATGGAATGTCAATCCAGATTGAATCTTTAGGTTCCTTATCAAATCTTCAGTAATCGTTTGTGGTTCTGGAATCACTTCCAGTCCTACCATACTCCCACTACTTTTTCTGAAAAAATCCATTTTTAATAAAAACTGTGGCGAGTCTAGAACAATATTGCTATTGTTCATCTAGATGGTAGAAAGTCAACCCTCGTCATAGCCTGAGTTAACCCACAAACAGCCATTACAGAAACGTGCCTTGAGTTGTCCAGTGTCTGGTTTTAATCATAAGCCGGACAACTCCCCGTACCTTAACAATGTCAAGATATGAACTGTTCTATATCCAATATAGAAACAGAGGCACTGATTTAATTGAACCAGATTCAAATCATGCAGCTGTCTCCAATGCATGTCAACTAAATGGAAGGAGGCCGATCAGCGTTACTCAACTTAGGAATGCTTCCAATTATGAGTAACCTGAAAGAGAAGCAAGTTCTCATTACTATCAACTGAACACCATACACAAGTATCTACATCTTCGATCACTTTGAAGAATCCCGATATTTGCTACACCTGGTTCTCTACTCTATTCAAATATCTATAACTCCTCAAAACTTAGACTCTGTGTTCCTACGAAACACATGTCTAAGAACCAGAGAAGTTAAAAGTAAACAGAATATAGTATGAGGACCAACCCCGCTGTCCTAATGGACCCTGGACAACATACAATACTCTGTATAAGTCCCTTGAGTCAGATAACTCATTCACTGTGTGTCGTAGGTTGAAAACTGTACTTATGGTTAAGAAGAATTACACCGCTGTTCAATGCTCCTTACCTAACCATCCACTGATATAGGTAAATGTCATCGACATAATATCAAAAGGTATATCTCACTCTATAAAAATAGACGTACAGATATATCAATTTGAAATTGGTGCACAACAGCGGATATTCAAAACCAAATATTTGCCGACCGGCAAACAACCCAGATGATCTCCTCAAATATCACCGATTACAACGAATCCCGATATAATGAGGATGATTACCCTATTCCCAATAACTTACTCCCACCCATCATCTGTAAAACCATACAGAGGTGAGAATCATACCTGGTAAATACATACCCTGGAGTAAGTGTCTAATCGGGAAATCAGTTTTCCATTAACAGTACACAGTTGAACTGAAACATTGAAATGTTTCGATAGGGTATCCTGGTATTCCTAGTAATACCTTTACCATTATCCAGATTCACAACTATAACCGTATAATTCTTTGCCACCTCTCCAAATCCCTTCATATGTCTTTAGTCATTACCTTCTGTACACCCCTTTAGGCCGAATGGTTTTCTTCCTTCCCTACCGTTCGGCACCAGCCTATGGTTTGGAAGAAGACTATCCAAAAAGCATAAAGGGTGTACTGTCCTAATCCTAGGAGTACTCGCAAAGCGAGAGAAGGTGAAGATAAAAGACAACCGAATAAACCTTATTCCCATTTCTCCCGGACCAGAAACCATCCCCGAACTGGAACAAGTTCCTTTCGAGTTCGTATATAACCATACGATGGAGTATCCAATAAACTGTGGATCTTCGTAGTGACACGGAGTGTCCTGGAGAAATACAAAGGTGATTTAGGATTGGCGAAGAAATACTTGGTTTGGTTGTGAATATCAGTCGCAATTTACTTTGCCCTCCTACTAATCCCTTGCTTTGTCTTAACTTAATACCTTCTGCACACCATCGTTATGCTAATTGGTTTTTTCATTCCCTACCGGTCGGCACCAGCCTAAGGTTTGGAAGAAGACTATCCAATTTGCGTAATAGGTGTACTACTCCTAAACCAAGGAGTACTCGCAACCTGAGAGAAGGTGAAAAGAAAAGACAACTGAATAGTCCTATCCGTTTTCTCCAGAACCAGAAACCATCCTCGAAGTCCTTCGAGTTCGTATCTAACCATACGATGGTTTTGTCCAATGGAAGTGGACGTTTGCAGTAATATGGGGTGTCCTGGAGAAAAGGGTAAAAGTAGGAGTGGCAATGAGGTCTGCAACTCTGACAATCCAAAAGCCAGTGTTAAGAAGGTTCGGTCAACTTGGTCACTGAGTCAAAGTCCAGGGTCGGGTCAATGGTCGCTGCCAAAGAGAGAGAGAAAAGAAACACTCAGCGTGCACTCTAACCTAGATCAGAATGGTTATCACTTTGTCTAATCTGGAAACCTCCCACTGTACCTCAAATTCTCCTCCAAACCTGAAAGAAGAATTAGTCGGGATCACCCGAGGAGTAAACCAACTCATCAGTGGGAATCGGGATCCAACTATCATCGCATGATAACGTGACGGAATCCACTCACGTCACCACACTCCAGAAGGTATGCGCATGCCTGGCAAGTTTCAGTTCTTTTGAAACTCCCGATGTTTGTTTTTACCCCTAGGACCCAAGTGACCTTGACAATGCCAACAAATCAAAGAGTCCTAGTCAAGTTCTACCCGTCATTATCTTGATTGCGTTAAACCCACCCGTACGAGTCCTTGACAATGCCAACAAGACCGTACGACTGTCCTAACCAATCCACTTATCCATGTGACAGAAAAACATTACATAGCTACCGAACAGTACGCCACGGCAATGCACGACAAACGCAGCACGAATACTAAGTAATACTAATCTGAAATGACGGAGGGCTACGACTGGTTTTTGGCGAAAAACCTTTAACGTAATGAACTTGATATCGTTGAAGGATCCGGATAACCTTTTAGAAAATATAGTGACGAAAACCTTTACTAAAGAGGTCACTCCCGGTGAAGGGATCTCGGCTCTTTCCCCGTAGAATGGGGTGCAGGATATTCCAAATGAATACCACGATGCAAAGCAAAAGTAATCGGCTATAGTGAAGTTAATGCCCTGACGCAAACTTCTGTCCAAGGGGTCACTCCCGGTGAAGGGATCTCGGCCCTTGCCTCGTCGACTGAGGAGCAGGATATTCCAAATGAATACCACGATGCAAAACATAAGTGAACGTCCTTGCAAAAACAGCTTTTTGAAAAAGTGTTCCAACAACATCAGATTAGGTTTGTTTATCTTGCATTGATCCGAATCAATGCAGTCCCATCAAATGATCACACCACAAAGAACGAAAATATACTGACGTACGTATATGCCATCCGCATTCGCCACTGGGTCCCGTCATCACCCGTTAGGTTGGCTAACTAACGGCAGAGCGGGGACTGGACTAGCGCGGATGAAAAACATATACAACATCTACTAATATATATACCAATATATAGTATTTCGCTCAAGGCGTGAATAAAATGCAACATCACAGAAATGTACAGCATCACAGAACAATACAGATATCTGGAAGCCCTGGGTTTCACAGAGCCGCTGCTGAAACCCGACGTTTCCTTGGTCGTGTGGATCGCCTGTGCAATGAAAACCTAGACCCCTACGGGCGCGGCAAGTCACCCGCCAAAACCTGAAGCGAGGCAGCTCCCTTCAGCACCGTGAATGGACCACCCAGCACTTCACGGAATCCGGTAACTTGGGCACCCCTCCTGGGTCAACCTGTACCCCCTACGAGTGCGTCGAACAGCCCGCCAATTCCAGACTGAAGCCCCCTCCGTCCCAATGCCATGAGATGCGGGCTTGTTGCCCCCTAGAACCCGGCTATCCGTGCACCCCTCCGCGGGGTAACCCTAGTACAGAAAGTAAAATATACATACACCGGGTACATCGACCGCAACCAGGTCGTGCCCCAAAAGAATAATACAAACAGGCAGTGACGGCAGTCCACATGTCGGACGCTCGCCCCGCAATATCAAATGTACATAATACAACAGCACTGTACTAGTATTGCATCCAGGCTATCCCCCACGACCGATCCGCAACATCACAGCATAAACATAGAACATCAACGTGAAAGTCACGTTCGCAAATCCGTCTAACCGGGCTATAGCAGTTAGACCGGATTTACCGATCGAGTGACATTCACGGTCGCAGATATAATGTAAATACTGTGAAAAATGTGTTTAAAATTTTCCGATTGACCAAAAATTAACAAGTGGGCCCCCAATCAAAACTGTAGCATTCACAGAAAACCTGGGCCCAATTTTAATATTCCAAAACCCCTAATTTTAGCCCATAAGCCCACTGCAAAAAAAATAATCATACGAACTTACAATACTGCGGCGGAAGCGCGGCCAAAAGGGGGTTTTGGCCGACCTTCCGCGGTCGTACGGAGTGATCGTGTGACCAACTTTTTCCAGTGTTCTTAGAACTCCCTGCACATCATTCTGAGACCACCTGAAAAATTTTTAGACTCCAAAAAATTTCGACAGAAACTGATGTGCTAGAAAAATACGGTTTTTGGAAATTTCAGTCGATCGGAGACGCAAACACATCAAACGAAGCTAGGTAAGGTTAATGGCGTGGCTCTGATACCATGTTACGCCACGGCAGCGCCTCGGCCTCATACTCGAGGCCAAAATGCGGAATCAAAAATTTTCCTTACTCGGAAACCGGCGCTACCGCGGACAAAGAAAACCCGGATCGTTTACCATTAACCTAACGCTAGCAAACAAGAGATAGGGTGAGAAGTATACCGAGTGATCCGAGTCCTCCGGTCTTCTCGTCATCGTCCCGATCTCCCGCGGAAAGTCTTGTCTCCATATCGTCGCCTCCTCGCCGGAAAGGGCACCACATCGCCTGCGTCTTTTACGGGCTCCCGCCTCAATACCGAGGCAACTCGAGCATGAAGCCGGCAACTCGACATGCTCAAGATATGCTGTAGAATGTAGTGTAGAAGATGCTTGTCTCATTTGGGGTTTGTTGCCATGGTGATGGAGGAATCAAGAATAGAAAAATGGTGCTTGCATTTTTCTAGCAAGAAAATGAGATCATGAATGAAACTCTCAAGATGAAGCTCTCTTCTTCTTCTTCTCTCTTTCTTTTTCCTCTCATGAAAAACTTATCATCTAAATGAGAATGGAGGAGTAGGTAATATGAAGCATGAAGGGAGGTGAGTGTAGGGTCAAACAAGAGGTGAAATCCGTTCGATCCTGATCCGTGCAATACCGCACGTATCTGATCGAACCTTGCCATATTACTATACGGCCACTAGTACAAAACTGTCCGATCCTGATCCGTGCAATACCGCACGTATCTGATCGGACCCTGCCATATCTCCATACGGCCTCTACAGCGTTTCGCCCGAAAGCTGAGTAACTGAAAGTGTGGTGGACTCTAAAGACTCGTTAATACTATGGCTGTGGATTTAACGACTAGCACGTCAGAGGTATTAGCCAATACGTGACGGGCCACCAGCTATTGACCAAAAGGGACGTCGATGAGCGAACTCATCCTGACACCCTACTGAGCCTGTCAGTGACAATATTCGTACAGTCCGGTCCGCTCGTCTATGAGGATCGCATGTCGGGCCTAGGGGGTTGGTAAAAGTCAGACCCCCAAAGGCGGTACAAGTCGTGTCGGAGTGTAGCCCAGAACGCCCTGAGATACTACTGGAATACCTACCAGTAAATCTCCTGCCTCGGCCGAGGGCTTTGCGTAATGGCTCTCCTAGACACAGCGCGACCTCACCCCCAATACCGGGAGAGACGAACCCCTGCAGATCCGCTCACTGCCTCCATGTGGCTCGGGACTGTACCCAACTAAAACCTGTTTGCACGACTTCTTTGAGCCGTGGTAGGGTAGTAATCAAAGCACAGTGGGAACTCACACGAGACAAATGACGATCTCAGGTCGATGAACTAACCTGTACACATGTCACCTGGGAACTGCTATCTGACGTCTGGTATAAGACCAACTAGCAGGTTCCCGGCGAGTCCTGTCCGGTGTACTCATAACCCAATGAGCACCTGTATACATCTTAGGTGAACCAACTGACACCAGTGGCTTGTGAGACCGGCCACCGCCCCTCGTCGGGGTCTCGACTGTATACACTAGTCTACTAATGGAGTATCGATGCCCTGTCTCGAAACTCCTACGACTAGGGACCTTTTAAGGATGTGCTTATAGACCACCAGCTCCCACGTATATGATCGCCATCATACTGCTGGTAGTCAAGCAAGAATCCTAGGGGCTCTATCAACGTGTAATAGCGACATGTCAGGTCACCTAAAGCAGTACACGATGATAAAGATAAACCAGATAGCATACTATCATCTCGAGTAAGACTGTTCTACCGGGATAGGTCCTCCCTCAATCATTGCAATCACGTGCCTGTGATCCAATAATTGACTCTGAGGGCACTATCTCCAACAGAGACCACCTAAACATTCGTCTCTTTATAGAAGACGCAACGTCAGCAAAGTGGAGCCACGGCAAAGTCCCTAGTTCCAAATCTCGACGGTTCACAGACAACCTAGAGACCACCTCGACATTCGTCTCGTTACAGCAGATGCAACGTCAGCAAATCGGAGCCACGGCAAACTCCCTAGTTCCAAATCTCGACGGTTCACAGACAACCTATAGACCACCTCGACATTCGTCTCGTTACATCAGACGCAACATCAGCAAAGCGGAGCCATGGCAAAGTCCCTATTTCCAAATCTCGACGGTTCACAGACAACCTAGAGGCCACCTCGACATTCGTCTCGTTACAGCAGACGCAACGTCAGCAAAGCGGAGCCACGGCAAAGTCCCTGGTTCCAAATCTCGACGGTTCACAGACAACCTAGAGACCACCTCGACATTCATCTCGTTACAGCAGACGCAACGGCAGCAAAGCGGAGCCACGGCAAAGTCCCTAGTTCTAAATCTTGACGGTTCACAGACAACATAGAAGCCACCTCGACATTCGTCTCGTTACAGCAGACACAACGTCACCAAAGCGGAGCCACGGCAAAGTCCCTAGTTCCAAATCTCGACGGTTCACGGACAACCTAGAGACCACCTTGACATTCGTCTCATTACAGCAGACGCAACGTCGGCAAAGCGGAGCCACGGCAAAGTCCCTAGTTCCAAATCTCGACGGTTCATAGACAACCTAGAGACCACCTTGACATTCATCTCATTACAGCAGATGCAACGTCAACAATGCGGAGCCACGGCAAAATCCCTAGTTCCAAATATCGACGGTTCACAGACAACCTAGAGACCACCTCGACATTCGTCTCGTTACAGCAGACACAACGTCAGCAAAGCGGAGCCACGGCAAAGTCCCTAGTTCCAAATCTCGACGGTTCACAGACAACCTAGAGACCACCTCAACATTCTTCTCGTTACAGCAGACGTAACGTCAGCAAAGCGGAGCTACAACAAAGTCCCTAGTTCCAAACCTCGACGGTTCACAGGCAACGTAGAGACCACCTCGACATTCGTCTAGTTACAGCAGACGCAACGTCTGCAAAGCAGAGCCACGGCTAAGTCCCTATTTCCAAATCTCGACGGTTCAGAGACAACCTAGAGACCACCTCGACATTCGTCTCGTTACAGCAGACGCAACATCAGCAAAGCGGAGCCACGGGAAAGTCCCTAGATCCAAATCTCGACGGTTCACAGACAACCTAAAGACTACCTCGACATTCGTCTCGTTACAGCAGACGCAACGTCAGCAAAGCGGAGCCACGACAAAGTACCTAGTTCCAAATCTCGACGGTTCATAGACAACCTAGAGACCACCTCGACATTCGTCTCGTTACAGCAAACGCAACGTCAGCAAATGACCCCGTTGCGGAAATACGTCATCCAATGACCCCGAGAAATACGTCATCAAATGACCCGTCGTGGAAATACGTCATCCAATGACCCCGTCGCGGAAATACGTCATCCAATGACCCCGTCGCGGAAATACGTCATCAAATGACCCCATCGTCGAAATACGTCGGCCAATGACCCCGTCGCGGAAATATGTTATCTAATGACCCCGTCGCGGAAATACGTCATCCAATGACCCCGTCTCTGAAATACGTCAGCAAATGACCCTATCGCGGAAATACGTTAGCAAATGACCCCGTCGCTGAAACATATCAGCAAATGACCCCGTCGCGGAAACACGTCAGCCAATGACCCCGTCTCGGAAATACGTCAGCCAATGACCCCGTTTCGGAAATACGTCTGCCAATGACCCCGTCGCGGAAATACGTCATCCAATGACCCCGTCGCGGAAATACGTCACCAACTGACCCCGTATGGCTAAAGTCAATCCTGACCCCGTATGGTTAAAGTCAATCCTGACCCCGTATGGCTAAAGTCAATCCTGACCCCGTGGAAAACGGCCAAATTCAACCCTCGACCTCCCCGTTAAAGCAATGCTTTGATTCGGGAGCAGGTCAACTCATCAATCACTTACAAGTCCTCTCGACTTGTAAGGAAGAAAATTCTCTTGTTAGATCCTTACGACTCTTAAAGGAAAAACACACTTAGGAATCCTCGCGATTCCAAAAGAGAAAATACACCTACGAGATCCTATCGACTCGTAGGGAGAAAAATCTTTATGAAACCCTCACGTCACATAAAGTTGGAAAGCCTTTGGTGACAGACCTGAACCTGTTGCCTAAGCTATCACTACCCTACAAAGAGGTCAAGATGGACTATTTACAGACCACATTTGCCAAAATTACATGCCAAGAGAAATGGAGGTGCTACTCAAAAGTGCGAAAACTGCTCTGCGTCAAATCGAGATGAAAAGGCTTAATCTATGGACGTCAATCACATACTATGAATGGCAGTAAAAAGAACATTTGATTCTCATCCAGTTAAACGTTCGAAGCATACCATTTATGTATGTGTGGAAAAGGTTTAGTGCATAAAATAAACATGCAGAAACAAGAATTGTCTATTCATACTTCAAAAAATTCTTACAGTGATGAAAACGGTAAACAAAAACATCATTAAAATGTTTACAATGGCAAGACATCAATCCAGGACATGGATTGAGAAATTCAAAAGTTAGGCCATCTAAAATATTTCGGGCCTCTCGGACCATTCTCGTATGCTTCCACTCACGATCACAAGCGTTAGGGTATTCACTGATGTCCTCCGCCCTTCGATAGCCAGCGATTATCGTCGTCTGCGGAAAAGTTTGATGCAGAATATCAACAAGATTGCTACGCCTTTTCTTTGAGATTAGGCCCATCAGATACACTGAGTGTACCTTATCTTCGGCGTCATCCAATGCTTTAAGCGGCATGCCGTCATAGAATAAAGGAAGTGCTTTCCAGATCGCTCTCACAATGAGCTTCAAAAGAGCGGAACGACGAGGAAGCAGTCGACCATTGTATTCATCAAAGCGACGCATGATTTCGGCGCACTGAGCATTTGTAAACTCCTGGTTCTGGTAGCGGCCTAGTTCGCGAATGTCTCCATAAGAAATAATCTCATCGAGATCATACAGATGAGCAGCCATAACGTCTGAAAAGGAAAATCAGTGAGAGTTTAGTGGGCAGACTGATTAAGAAAATGCTTATTGAAACGAGCACAGGGATTCAAACGAATTCTTGGGATGACAAGTTCTGTTAAGCTACCAACAAAATTCAAATCTATGCGAATAAGGGTAAAACTCTATGAAAAGATTTTCAAGAACACCAGGGAATAAAATTCCCGATGGGTCCCATTGATCTTTCAAAGCTAAGCTCTTGGCTAGAGGAACTAAATTCCTTTATGTAATGGAATTAAATTCCAAGAATCCATAAAAATACATGAGAAACAAAATCCCATGAATCCTCAAAATCAGAGGGAAACATTCGAGATATGGAAGTTTATTACTCAAAGATAACATCTTTGGAGGATGGGTTTCTGAGGAGAGCAAAGCTCTCATAATGGATTTAAAGTCCATAGGCTTTCTCAAAGAAGGAAAGTTTTCTGAAAGCGTTACCTGAAAAATGTTTCTTTGGATAGAGTTTAACTCTGGATTTGTAATGGCAGAGAACTAAGCTCTAAGGAAAAGAATTAAATTCTCAAAGAAATTGAAAAAGGAAGAAGATGATGGAATGGAGGCGTTGCTGATGAGACCGCTGCATTCATAGGACGTGATAGGAAATGGTTCATCTTCCCTATTCCCTAGGCAAATCCAACGGCTACAAAGGTGACAGCGTTGCACTCACGTGCAAACACGTGAGAACAACGCTGTGGGGGCATTTGTTCCCTCATGGGAACTGAATAAAATACAAATAAAGCAGCAAGAAAAACCCCCAAATGGGGCATCACGTGCTCACACGTGACCAGGCATCACGTGCAAACACGTGACCTTTTTATGGGCAGATTCTATCTACACTTGAATGCCTAATTGATAAAGTCACATTCCCATACATGATGGGCTCTTGAACCCACTGAATTAATAGAATTAAATTCTAATTAAAAGGAATTAAAAGCATTTGTTCCCTCATGGGAACTGAATAAAATATATAAATAAAACAGCAAGGAAACCCCTAAAGGGGGCATCACGTGCCCACATGTGACCGGGTTTCACATGCAGGCACGTGACCTTTTACAAGCAAAGCCTATAGGCGCTGAATGAAATAAACAATTGAAAATGCTTAATCAGTGCGGTCACGTGCCCACACGTGATGGGTTTCTGAGCCCTCTGAACTAATAGAATTAAATTCTAATTAAATGATTAATCAGTGGGGTCACGTGCCAACACGTGATGGGTTCCTGAGCCCTTTTGAACCAATGGAATTAAATTCTAATTAATTTCTTAGGTCACGTGCCAACACGCGATAGACTCCTAAACTCTCTGAACCAATAGAATTAAATTCTAATTAATTGCTTAATCAGTGAGGTCATGTGCCAACACGTGATAGACTCCTAAACGCTCTAAACTAATAGAATTAAATTCTAATTAAAGGGAATCAGAAGCACTAATTGGAAAAATATTTCCCTAGATCTTTCCAAACAAAAAAGATTGCACTCTGTAAAGTGGAGCAGCGTTGGATTAAAAATCCAATGGTGACTAAAAAATCACCAATTTATAGAAATATTCTGTACAAAGAAATATTTTCCGATAACTTGCCAGGAACAACAAATAAAATATCGTTTAGATTAAAAATCCAATGGTGAATGAAATTCATCGAATGGTCTAAAATATCATGTTGGTTATAACATCAATCAATTAGAGATTGGCAGAACAAAATGATTCTTTTCTTTTTCCTATAAATAGGAGCCAAGAAGAGAAGAGAAAGGGGATAAAACAACAGAGAGAGAAGATAGAAGAGAAAAAAGAGAAGAGAATATAATTCTCCAGAGAGAAAAGAAGATCTCTTCAGAAAAAAAAAACTCTAGGTAAGAAAAGGAAGGGGATCATTCTATAAGCTCCCACAAAACAAAAGGGAATTTAATTCTCAAACCACGAGTTTAACTCTTCTAAAAAGAACTTAGTTCTTCCTCTGGTTGAAGATCCGCAAAAGCAGATCTCTCCACAAGTTGAGAATTTAATTCTCATCGGGGTGATTCTGCTATGCAGATCCAAAACTTAGAGGGAGAATTAGGTTTAAAGAATTTAATTCTTTCAAACATATAGGAATTTAATTCCTTTAAATAAAATTAGGGTTTAACCCTATCAAAAGAATTTAATTCTTAAACAAGATATTTAACTCTCCATGCACGCAAAAGAGATCAGTACCCAACATGATCACGTGGTAACACATGACCCCCTTTCTTTGAACCAGAAAAAGAAATTTCCCAAAGTGTTTAATACTTATTTAAAAGGGAAAAGGGAAAACAATAAAGACAGTTTCTCTTTTAGGGTGTATCACGTGCTCCCACGTGACCCTTAAAAAGCTCCTCGAAATAAAAGGGAGTAAAGCCAAGACAGTTTCTCTTTTAGAGGGCATCACGTGCTCCTACGTGACCCCTGACAAATACTTTTAATATCCAACGCATGGATACCCATCACGTTCCCACACGTGATGGTCATAAAGGTCAAGTGTTTAACACTTATATGCATATTCTGAAAGTAAAATAAAAGAAGTAAGGCCCAATCTTCAAGCACCTCACGTGACCCCATGTGAGCGCTTCAGTTTTAGTGTTTAATACTACTTTAAGTGCCTCAGGTGGGAGCACGTAAGCGCCGAATGTACTCTAGTGTTTAACACTATATTCGAGCCATTATTAGCCCAAATTAGCTAAGTCTTCCAGAGGCAAGACCCCCCTTCAACTGAACCCCAATTATACTCCTATCTTCCAAAACTGATCATCTCATATGGCATTCAAAGTGATTCCCAGAGCCTTCCAACCAACATTGGTTCAAGGGTACATCTCTTCATACCTCTGATATATGTCGTTGTAATTCTTCAACGTCTTTAGAGAGGTGACGGGTCCCAACAACCAGACATTCCGCAGACTGTGGGGTCCTTAAACTCATAGACTATGATGTCTTTAAACTTTATAGACTATGATGTCTCTAAACTCCATGGACTATGATGTCCATAAACTTATGGACCGCAAAGTCCCTAAACTAAAACAATAGAGCCCAAATGCTCTTTTGTTGGATCTAAATGATCCTGTTAAGTAGATCTTGGTTTAAAATTAGACTAACGTATCCTTAACAAATGGTTAGGTTGATCTTAGTCTAAAATTAGACTAACGTATTCTTAACAAACGTTTAAGTTGATCTTAGTCTCAAATGAGATTAACGATCCTTAAACCCAAACCCAAATCTAAGAAAATACGGATTTGGACTAATCCACGCCCTAGGGCGACAACACAAATTAGTCTCCGTATACAATCCACGGGCAACCAAAAATAAAACAAACACATACGATACGAAATGTCCATCTGGAGAAGGATAAAGTTGTTACAGCGATGCGGTAGCGTAATTAACTGCAGGGGCTTACGCCTGCAGGGAAGAGCGTCCCCACAATCAAAAACCCCTCAAAACGAGGGGGAATCTGACGAAGTCTGCTACAACGGCCGCATCTGACTAAACCTCCGATATACGGTGCCATAAATCAACTTGGCATTTTCAGAGAGGTGGGCGGATAAATCCAAATAGCATCTGCCCCCAAATTCAGGCAAAACGTTTGTCTTCCCGGTATTTGGCGGAGAACACTCCCCTTTGCCTCTCTATGAGTTTAACCCTTCATATAATAACTCAGTTATTTCTCTGATTGAGATTTGCAGAAGCAGATCTCCCAACAAGTTGAGAATTTAATTCTTATCGGGGAGATTCTATTCTGCAGATTCAAAATTTAGGGGAAAAGAACTAACTTAAAAAGAAATAACAGGTTCATATGGTAATTTAATTCCTCCAAAAATTAGGGTTTAACCCTATATATAGAACTTTATTCTTCAAAAAAATGATGATGATCTAAGATCCTCAAAAATGAAATCTTGATGATTATCAATGACTAAAAATGTCATTAACAGGAGATCAATATCTCTCAAAAAACATAAGAATAGCTTGGTGAGTCGGTAATGCTTAGCACAATTTTGAAGCCTCACGTGTTTCCCACGTGAGTGCTTCAAACGAACAAAAAGAACAACCAAAACTGCCTCACGTGTTTCCCCATGTGAGTGCTTAAAAAAGGGAAACAAGAAAAAGAAAAGCCAAAGCCGCCTCACACGATTCTCACGTGGGCGCCCAAAAAGCAAAGAAAAACTTCTTTGTTAATTAGGCAGCCACTCCAAAAGGAAGCAGTCACGTGAAATGCATGTGAGCTCTATCCAAGTGCATAGCACTTCTGTAAAAAGATGGAAACGAACAAATAAAGCCCAAAGCCCAGCACTCACGTGCTTCCTACGTGAGTATCACGCAGAGCGCTCATCACTCCATGATTAGTCAAAAATGACTAAAAAAACGCTCACATCTGAACACCTCACGTATTTCACACGTGAATACAATAGGACTCTAGTGTTTAGCACCAATCCAGCACCCCACGTGTTTCACACGTGAGCGCTGTACGTCCCAGTGATCAGCACTGTTGAGTAATTATGGAAACTCAATCTCAGGCCAAAATTGGTTAAAGTTTCCTGAGGTCAAACCTCTTTGTTTTTAAAACAACCGAGCTTATATATCTCATGGTATCCCAAACTGATCTTAGTCTCAAAAATGACTAGTAGTCTCCCAATGATGATATCCAAAATGATATTCATCCTATATCTCCTAAAGTTCTTAGTCTCAAATACGATTAATGATTCTTAGGTCCACAACAACCCTTTTTCCCTCAAATATGGGACTTGGTTTAAGGGTACATCTCTTCACACATATGATATATTTCATTGTAATTCCTCAACGTCTTCAGAGAGGTGGCGGGTCCCAACGACCAACAACTTCTTTTGTTGATGCACTTCCAAATTGTCTTGCACGCTTCAAATCGGATCGTGCACCAAATTGGACACATTCCATATCTCCATTGTTCACTTCGTCACGTAACAAATACACGTGCACGCAAGATGAATAATGGACCGAAATGTCCTTAAACTAAATATTCGCCTCAAACATGGCAACCCAAGCCTAGCACAAATTGGCTAAGCTTATGTTTATGATATCCAAACTGATCTTCATTCATATCTCCTAAGTTAATCGTAGTCTCAAATATGACTGACGATTCTTAGGTCCATCACAGTCTTTTCCCTCAAATACGAGATTTAGTTCAAAGGTACAACTCTTCACATCTCTGATATATGTTGTTGTAATTCATCAACGTCTTCAGAGAGGTGGCGGGTCCCAATGACCAACAACTTCTTTTGTTGATGCACTTCCAAACTGACGTGCACGCCTTAAATCGGATCGTGCCCCAAATTGGGCACATTCCATATCTCCAATGTTCACTTCATCACGTAACAAATACATGCGCGCGCAAGATGAATAATGGACCAAAATGTCCCCAAACTAACATTCGCCCCCAAATACGGCGATAATAGACCGAAATGTCCCTAAACTAACATTCTCCCCTAAATACGGCGATAATGGACCGAAATGTCCCTAAACTAATATTCGCCTCCAAATATGGCGATAATGGACCGAAATGTCCCTAAACTAATATTCGCCCCTAAATACGGCGATAATGGACCGAAATGTCCCTAAACTAACATTTGCCCCTAAATACGGCGATAACGGACCGAAATGTTCTAGAACTAACATTCGTCCGCAAAACGAGAATGTTGGACCGAAATGTCCCTAAACTAATACTCGACCCTAAATACGGCGACAAAGGACCAAAACGTTCTTTAACTAACATTTTGCCTCAAACATGGTGATAATGGACCACGATAATCGAGCCCAAATGCTCATATGTTTAAGCTGATCTTAATCTCAAACCAGATTAACGATCCTTAAATCAACTCAAACCCAAATCTAAAAATTTACAGATTTGGACTAATCAACGCCCTACGGGCGACGACAGCAACTAGTCTCCGTATACATTCCACGGGCAACCGAAACAAACAAAAACGCACACGACACGAAGTAAAATTCTGGGGAAGGAGAAAGTGATTACCGCGATACAGTTACATAATTAACCGCAGGGGCTTTCAACTGCAGGGAATAGTGTCCCCACAATCAAAACCCCTCACAAATGAGGGGGGTCTGATAAAGTCTGCTACAACGGCCGAATCCGTCCAAATCTCCGATATATGGTGTTATAAATCATCTTGGCAACGTCGGAGAGGTGGACGGATAAATCCAAATAGCATCTGTACCCAGAATTCAGGCCAGACGTCCCAATGTTCATCTCTGTTTCCGGCGGTGAACAGATTCTGGCACGTCCGATGAACAGATTTGGCCAGCCGCTTCATTTGCTTGATGAGCTCGTATTTGTTGAGCGATATAATCATCAAGAGTAGCCTTGGAGATCGTTTCCTCCTTAGCTGTTGATAAAGCCGGAAGAGAGTTTGATGTTTCCCTTCTGTCATCCTCGATGAATATCGGCGGATCCTCGGCTGGAGGCTCTGGCTGGATCATCATTCCAACCATGTCCTGAAACAAAAGCGCCATCTGCTTTATGTTAGCAGCTTGTTCTGCGGCCTCCTTGTCTTTTCTTTCAAGTATCTTTCGCAGGAACTCTGTATCGGTCTCTTGCTCTTGACGTTGTTCAGTTGCTGGATCCGAACTTTCTTTCTGTCCGGTGAGTGTTGCCGTCTTGGTCAGCATTTCTTGGAGCTTCTGTTGTTGCTCCTGAGATTTTTTCAACGACCGAGTTTGCGGTCGATTACTTACAGAAGTATGGATTTCTTCTTTCTCGGAAGCCATATAGACCGTATGCACGATCATGCCCCCAGACTTAGGGTGTTTGGGTCCAGCGCCTTTCGAGTTTGCCGCGGGCGGTGGGATGTTATTTAGCTTCACTCTTTTGTGGGAGGTTGAAGTTGAAGGAGCCGTTATGACAGGCACCTCTGTAGAAGAAGCCACTTGCTGTATGACGGAGGGATGATTTTTCATTTGCCAAGCCTTCGATTTCTTCGGTCGGCGGGAGTAGTTTTCGTCGATCACAGAGTCCTGGACTTTTCTCCAGACTATGTGAATTTGGGAGGAGGGCCGCTTATTCCCTCATGGGAACTGAATAAAATACGAATAAAGCAGCGAGGAAAACCCCAAATGGGGCAACACGTGCTCACACGTGATGGGGCCTCACGTGCAAACACGTGAGCTTTTATGAGCAGATTCTATCTGTATTTGAATGCCTAAATTGATAAAGTCATGTTCCCACACGTGATGGGCTCTTAAACCCACTGAATTAATAGAATTAAAATTCTAATTAAAAGCAGCAAAGAAAACCCCCAAAGGGGGGGTCACGTGCCCACACGTGACCGGGTCTCACGTGTGGACACATGACCTTTTGCAGGCAAAGCCTATAGGCGCTGAATAAAATAAACAATTGGAAATGCTTAATCAGTGGTGTCATGTGCCAACACGTGATGGGTTCCCGAGCCCTCTGAACTAATTCTAATTAAATGCTGTATCAGCGGGGTCACGTGCCAACACGTGATGGGCTCCTGAACCCTTTGAACTAATAGAATTAAATTCTAATTAGATACTTTATCAAGTAGGGGCACGTGCCAACACGTGATAGACTCCTAAACCCTCTGAACTAATAGAATTAAATTCTAATTAAAGGGAATTAAAAACCCTAATTGGAAAAATATTTTCTTAGATCTTTCCAAACAAAAAAGATTACATTCTGTAAAAGAGAACACCGTTGGATTGAAAATCCAATGGTGATTAAAAATCACCAATTTATAGAAAGATTCCACACAAAGAAATATTTTCCTAAAATTAACCAGGAACAACAAATAAAATATCTTTTGGATTAAAAATCCAATGGTGAATAAAATTCACTGATTGATCTAAAATATCATGTTGGTTATAAAATCAATCAGAATCTTTCAATGAAAGATTGACTAAACAATCTGATTCTTTTCTTTCTCCTATAAATAGGAGCTAAGAAGGAAGGAAAAGGGAGAGATACAACAACAGAGAGAGAATACAAAAAAAAGAATAGAATTTAATTCTCCGGAGAGAAAAAAAGATCTCTTCAGAAAAGAAAGAAACCCTAGGTAAGAGAGAGAAAGAGATCATCCTATAAGCTCCCACAAAACAAAAGAGAATTTAATTCTCAAATTAAGAGTTTAACTCTTCTAAATAAGAACTTAGTTCTTCCTCTGGTTGAAGATCTGCAGAAGCAGATCTCCCCATAAGTTGAGAATTTAAATCTCATCGGGGAGATTCTGTCATGCAAATCTAAAACCTGAGGGAGGACCTAAGTTCAGAGAATTCTATTCTCCCACAAAGCTTATAGGAATTTAATTCCTCCAACAAAGATAGGATTTAACCCTTAATACAAGAACTTAGTTCTTCTTCATGGTAATAGATCTGCAGAAGCAGATCTCCCTATAAGTTGAGAATTTAATTCTCATCAGGGAGATTCTGCCATGCAGATTTAAAAGCGTAGAAGGAAAATTGGGTTTAAAGAGTTTAATTCTTTCGAACATATAGGAATTTAATTCCTCTAAATATAATTAGGGTTTAACCCTATAAGAGAATTTAATTCTTCAACAAGAGATTTATCTCTCCATGCACGTAAAAAGATCAAGTACCTAATATGATCACGTGGCAACACGTGACCCTCCCCCTCAATGATCAAAAGAGAACGAATAAGATTAGGTCACGTTCTCCCACGTGACTCTTGAACAGACTCCTCAAAATAAGAAGAGTAGAACAAACTGTGGGCGCCTCACGTGTCTCCACGTGACCCCTAGACAAACCCTTTCTCAAAAAAAAATAGCAAATGAGGGGAAATCTGAGGAATTGATACCCAATGCATGGGCACCATCACGTGTCCACACGTGATGGTCGTGAAAATCAAGTGTTTAACACTTATATGCATATTCTGAGAATAAAATAAGGAATGTCTGGCCTAATACTCAAGCGCCTCACGTGACTCCAAGTGAGCATTTCTTTCTTTAGTGTTTAACACTATTTTGTGCGCTTTATCCCTAGTGTTTAACACTATTCTAAACGCATCACGTGGAAGCACGTGATAGCCGATTGTACTCTGGTGTTTACCACTATATTCGGGCCAATCTTAGTCTAAATTAGCTAAGTCTTCCATAGGCAGGATCCCCTTTTGACTGAACCCCAAATACACTCTTGTCTTCTAAAGTTGATCATCTCATATGACATTCAAAGTAAAACCCAGAGCCTTTCAACCAACATTGGTTCAAGAGTACATCTCTTCATACCTCTGATATATGTCGTTGTAATTGTTCAGCGTCTTCAGAGAGATGGAGGGTCCTGATAACCGATAACTTTTGGTGCATCCCCAAAAGGTTTGAACCAAAACCAAACAGACTAAGATGTCTTTAAGCTGGGCCGTAATGTTCCTAAACTAAACTCTATGAACTATGGCGTCCTTAAACTCATGGACTATGATGTCCTTAACCTTTATGGACCGTAATGTCCCTAAACTAAACTCTATGGACTATGAGGTCCTTAAACTCATGGACTATGATGTCCTTAACCTCTATGGACTATGATGTCCTTAAACTCATGGATCGTAATCCCTAAACTAAACTCTATGGACTATGAGGTCCTTAAACTCATGGACCGTAATGTCCCTAAACTAAACTCTATGGACTATAAGGTCCTTAAACTCATGTACTATGATGTCCTTAACCTCTATGGGCTGTGGGGTCCTAAAACTCACAGACTATGATGTTCTTAACCTTTATGGACTGTGAGATCCCTAAACTCATAGACTATGATGTCTTTAAACTTTATAGAATATGACGTCTTTAAACTGGACCGTAATGTCCTTAAACTAATTATAGACCGCAAAATCCCTAAACTAAAACATTAGAGCCCAAATGCTCTTTTGTTGGATCTAAATGATCCTGTTAAGTAGATCTTAGTCTAAAATTAGACTAACGTATCTTTAACAAATGGTTAAATTGATCTTAGTCTAAAATTAGACTAACGTATCCTTAACAAACGTTTAAGTTGATCTTAGTCTCAAATGAGACTAACGTATCTTTAAACCCAAACCAAAACCTAAATCTAAGAAAATACGGATTTGGACTAATCCACGCCCTACGGACGACAACATAAATCAGTCTCCGTATACAATCCACGGGCAACCGAAAATAAAAAAAACACACACGACATGAAGTGACCATCTGGAGAAAGAGAAAGTTGTTGCCGCGACGCGGTAGCGTAATTAACTACAGTGGCTTGCGTCTGTAGGGAAGAGCGTCCCCACAATCAAAAACCCCTCAAATGAGGGGGAATCTGACGAAGTCTGCTACAACGGCCGCATCCGTCTAAACCTCCGATATACGGTACCATAAATCAACTTGGCATCTTCGGAGAGATGGAAGGATAAAACCAAATAGCATCTGCCTCTAAATTCAGGCAAGACGTTTGTCTTTCCCAGTTTTCAGCGGAGAATAGATTCTGGCACGCCCGGCGGGACCTTTTCCTCTTTCCATTCCACACTTCGTGTGTTGTATTTTGCGAATGAATCGCGGTTTGCTATGGTTGCCCCTGAATTCGAGGTACTAAGATTTGATGTCTTGCTCCGTGCAGAAAAACAGAAGATCAATGGCTTCAAACTGCACTAACTACAAAAACTCCCGTTCCGCCTCATCTGGAGGAGTAACCTACGGGCCCTAAGCGGCCTCCCTTTTTACAATGCCGGTGGAACAAGTGACCCAAGACACCACTGGGCTATTCTTCGAGACCATGATCCCACCAACGAGCTTCAACGTCCAAATGCCGTCGCACGAAGCTCCAAAGAAGTCGGTCTTTGATCGGCTTACAATTACCGTGGCTCCTCTTAATGGGTCGCCCAAGTCCAGCACCTCAGTTTTCAGCAGACTGGGCCAAAGCTCAAGTGGGCACATGAAGAAGCCTGCGACATCTGAAGCGGCCATCCCGAAGCGGATAGCCATTCCTGCTCCTGAAATCGTCAAGGCGACTTCTCCTGCTAAAGGGACGGTCTTCACAAGACTGGCCGTTTCAGCTCCTACTCCACGCGAAGTCACGAAGACTGCTTCCCCTGTTCGAAAGTCGGCCTTCGCAAGACTGACTATCCCCTCTCAACGGACGTCAGTCTTCGGCATGCTAGCACCAATAACAGCCTCTCCTCAAAGCAGAGGGCATGAAGAAGCTCATCCAATAGCAGAGGTGATTCCGGCCGCACGACATGCTCGACGTCGCCACTGGTGCCGAGTAAGGAAAGCTGAGGGCAGTTCACCCTCTGGACTGACTCCGCCAGCTCCAACTGAGGAAGTTGATGCTGCTGTTCCAACCAGGAACAGCTTTGAACCACTCAGGAGGGTTCACAAGAACTCTCCGAATACTGTGCTGAAAAGATCTCCTCCACCTATGGAAAACATTACAAAGGTGAAGCTGGAGCAGCCCCCTCAGCGGCGGCCCTCTAAAATTTACAAGGTCTGGCGTTAAGTTCAAGACTCGGTGATTGATCAAGATTACTCCCGCCGACCGAAGAAGGTAAAGGATCAGCTAGAGAAGGACCATTCTGTTGTACCACAGAAGGTGTCGTCTACCTAGGTGCCCGCTGCAACGGCCCCCTCAACGTCACCAGTCCACAAAAAGAGAAGGCCGGAGAAGATCCCCGTGTCTGCGACAAATGTCAAGGGCACTGAGCCTAAACGTCCTAAGTCTGGAGGCATGGTGGTGCATACCGTCTATATGGCATCCGGAAAAGAGGATAGCCATATCTCTACGGGTCACCGACCACTTGCACGGTCTGTGACTAAAGCTCGGGAGAAAAAACAACAAAAGCTCTAAGAAATGCTGACAGCCATGGCTGCACTCACTGAACCAAAAGCAGGCTCGGAGACATCTTCGGAGCAGCGTCATGAGCAGGAAACAGATGCCGAATTCCTTCGGAGAATGCTTGAGAAGAAGGACAAAGAGCCTACGGAACAAGCGGCCAACATAAAAAAAATGGCCCTCTTATTCCAAGATATGGTGGGCATGATGATCCAGTCGGACCCTCCAGCCGAATATCCTCCAGTAATAATTGAAGATGATAGAGGAGAGACATCGAACCCTCTTCCAGCTTGTTCAGCAGCCAAGGAAGAGACCATTTCCAAAGCCGCCCTGGATGACTATATCGCTCCACAGATACGAGCTCATCAGGCGAACGAAGTGGCTAACCAAATCGTTAAAACTGGACGACCCTATCCGGGTTGGTACGATCAAATAAAGTACCTGCCAGGATATACGATCCCTAAATTCCACGTATATAAGGGGACGGAGAATCCACACCAGCACGTTGCTCAATTCAGGGCTCTGTACGGCAATACTGGGCGTGACGACAAACTGCTGCTTCGCCAGTTTGCTGGCAGCTTATCAGAGACAGCGTTTGAATGGTACTCCGAGCTCCCGAACGACTCCGTTAAGACATTTGCAGAAATGGAGTTGCTGTTCACACAAAGGTTTGCAAGCGCTAGCGAGCGCACCGCCATCACAGCATTAATTAACGCCAGGGTGAAGCCGAGCGAAATATGGGTGCAGTACGCGATACGGTGGTGGAATCTATGGTCGAAGTGCGAGCAACGCATAGAAGAGGCTCCTGCAGTAGGCATGTTTGTGGGAACCCTCGATCCGCATGTGACCATATCCCAATTTATCATGTTCTTCAAGCCGACCACTTTCCAGGCCTTGATCGATAAGCTGGCCCAAATGGACCAGATGGGCCACAGGTCTTCCTCTTCAAAGACGGAGCCTCAGAATGAAAAGGGGAAGGGAAAGCGACCTTTGTCGCCAATGTTCAGCAACAGCCGACTGGTCCAAAACCAGCTGATCGTCAAAACGACAGACAACGATTTATCAACGAAAAGTTAAAGCGTCCTTACTCATTCCCTCGGGATAAAACAAGGAGACTGTTCGAACTGGAGGTGCGCAACAGGCTCATCACTCTACCAGATCCGAGGCGCCCATCATAACCAGGTGACGTCAACAATCCCAATTACTGCTCCTACCACCGAGTAGTAAGCCATCCAATCGAAGATTACCTCGTCTTCAAAGGCTGTATTGAGGACCAATACTAACTGGGCAAATTCGCGCTGTCCGAGAATTGGAAAGTAAGCCCTCCCCAGCCGCACGCTCGTAAGAAGGTGGACACACCAGGGGCATCATACTCATTTATAGAAGAAGCTCCATGGGAGGTCGCTCTTTCAGCCAAAACAAAAAAAATGCTGAAGGATCTCCAAGCATGTCCAGCAATTAAGTGGAAGAGCCCGCTGGAGCCCGAAGTCATTGAGGGAATGCTGAAACCGCGCCGGACGCCAAGAAGTGGTAGTGACGGGCAAAAAGCCCAGGCCCAGCCGTCAAAGTCTTCAAAAAAGAAGAAGACCAAAAAGCCCGTGAAGCCTGATGACAAGCGCACGGACCTGCAAAAACATATTGACGCACTGGAAGAATACAACCAAAAGGCGTGAACTCCGGTCACACTCCAAGAGTTTCTCAACCACATCCTTGAAGACGAAGATAGCGATAAAGATAAGGGAGAAGACTCATCAGACGAACCTGAAGATTACGTGGCAAGCTGCCACGTGATCTCTCACTCGTCAGTTGATGGTGAAGAAGCTCCTGATATAAAGAAACTGGGGGCCGATCCCGAACCGGAACTCCTAGGACCGTCAGACAAGATGATTGACGCATTCCTGAATGAAGCTCTTCTGAAAAGCAAAGCTGATCGAGAACGCGAAATGGCCATATTTGAAAAAGCCAAACGCCGACGACTGGACGAAAGGGTTAAAACACTCCCACCAGATTAAGGCACATCCGCCACAGATAAAAGCAGGTTCAAGATGAGGAAAAGGTTCGCCAAAGCCGTATCGATGGGAATGAAGCTGCCACCCTCCGAAAGAAACACTCCTGACAGTATACACCCTAACAAAGATGATGCACATCCAAACTGCTGCTTGTACCATCGGAGGATTTCACACCCTACTGAAGAATGTAACTCCTTTAAAAATTGGTGGCAGGGATGCGTTGCTCACCGACAGCATTTCAAGCGGATGAAGCGCAAAACTCGTCGGGAACAAAGAAGCACAACAGATGAGCATAAAAGAACTGCCGGTGAATGTCACATGGTTAATTCCGGAGGATCGCAAGTTCTTACCTTCGAGAGTGATTCTGATAAGGAAATAACCCTCGGTCCTCTCTTCAAGAAATCCATCTCTGAAGCAGAAGAGATGAAGACCTGTAAGAACATTCAGCTGTGCAATCGCACGTTACCCGAAAAGAATCTCGGACCCGCAAACAGGGGATCGAACAAAAAAGATAAGGGAAAAGAAAAATTCCCTGAGGATATCACCCTCGATGACAGAGTCGTCGAAGAGCTGGCAGCCAAGGATCCACCCAAGAAAAACAAGGTGGATTACAACGTTCTGGCACAACTGAGGAAAATACCCTCGCAACTAAGCATTCTTGACGCTCTTCTGCTATCTAAAGAGGCGAGAGATTCTTTGATAAAGGCACTACAAGGGCCCGAACAGTTTCAAGCTTTCCTTAACGAAGAAAAGATGAAGGACGAACTGGAAGAAGTTTACACTGCTGACATCACTTTCGGCGATGAAGACCTCCTCCTCGGGACGTGCGAGCACAACCGTCCCCTATATGTCACCGGATACTGTCATGACATCAAGATAGGTAAAATCCTGGTTAACAATAGATCCTCCGTCAACCTTCTCAATGTGATAGTGTTGAAAGAGATTTGCATGAGCGTTCAACACCTCGCTCAGGATAAAATCACTATCTTCGGGTTCGACTCCCAGTCATCACGGACGCGCGGGTCTGTGATACTGACATTACGCTTTGGGCTGCTCGTCACTGATACCAAGTTCCACGTTATTGACGCCAAGACTTGCTACAACGCTTTGCTCGGCCGGCCTTGGTTGCACGAGTACAACATCATCCCTTCTACACAACATCAGTGTATGAAGTATTTCAACGATGGGCTTGAACACACTGTGACAGGGGAGCTGAACCCATTCTCCGTGAATGAAGTCCGAAAGTACGAAGATGCAAAATACTTCTTGCCAGACTTTGAAGACACGGAAAGGTGCCATAAGCCGGAGAATAAGCAAAAACCTATCACCACCATTCCGGTCTTTGGGAGCGATACCGAAGAGGAGGAAGAGATAGTCTATTCAGGACCGCCCCAATGCAACAAGCCGGGACCGTCCACCTCTATTCCGGTCTTTGGCAGCGACTCTAAGGATGAGGTCAATGCAGTATTTTCTGTTCGGACTTCAATACAAACCTTCATTGGAGATGATCAGAGTTTACAGATCACCATGATTCCGCAAGAGCATTACAAAGAGCTCGACGCACTTGATACCTACAGTGTGCAAGAACTGCAGACGTTCTACGTCCCTCCCAAGCAAAAAGATGAAAAGGCAATTCTCTTTTATCGATCTACGGAACCTAAAGTGGAGAAAGAGATCTGGCATGGTGCCGATTCTACGCTTGACAGGCTCCAGCCCATTCATTTGCCCAGATACTACACAGAAGGATTAAAAAAGCTGTTAAGACACTAAGGCGTACCCTTGAAACAGATCGCGCGACAAGCTCAGTTCTACAACAAGATCTGGAACATCCTCGGAACTCAGCGAAAGTTGTCCAATGGGAAAATGGAAACGATCGGGCTTGGATATGTTCAATCTAAGAAACGAGAGCGATTCCATGGCTGCTATGTTATACAAGACTTTGATGGAGAAGGAGATGCTCTATTAGAAGAAGTTAACCCTGAACCAAAACAAAGTCTCACTATGAAAGTGCCAAGTCCGTCGTTCGAAGAACAGATGGATAACCTAATAAGGAAAGCGGGTCAAAAGGTCCGGGATGATCATAACGGCGAAATGGCCATCTATGAGAAAGCCGGAACGCAGCGCCTCCTTCAGCAGGCTACGGAGAATGACGATGCTCTTCGTCGCCAGCCCATCACAAAAAAGACCCGACGCAGAGGCAAAATCAAACTAAAGAATGGAAAAATGTTCGACAACAGCAAAGCGGGTCCAAGAAGCCTCACGATCGAAAATTGAGCAGCCAGGATCCGTCTCTTATAAAGAAGATGAGTCGAGCATACTCTTTTCCCCAAGACAGGACAAGGAAGATATTCGATCTTATCATGAAAAACCAAATGATTATGCTCCCGGAGTCCAAACACCCCGAACAAGCAGGCGAGCTTTCTCACCCGAATTATTTCTCCTATCACCGAGCGATAGAACATTCTCTCGAAGACTGCTTCACCTTCAAAAACTGGATCGAGGACCAGTATCAACTCGGCAGGTTTGCTCTATCCAGCAGTTGGAGGGTAACCCCACCACAGAAGCATGAACCGAAAGCCGCACATGCAGCAAGAGTAGAGCCGGATCAAAATCGGTCTAGGAAGCGATCTCGTACCTGTCATATGATAAGGATGTCGGAAGAAGGAGTGCCCGAGGGTATGGATGGCCTGTCCTAGTGCTTTGAAAACGAGGACGATGAAGTGATCTCAGAGTTTTCACCGGCACCAAAAGAGCTGGAAGATGGGATACATACTACTGCAGATAACCTCAGAAAGATCGACTTGGGGACGGCAAACGTACCGCGACCGACATTCGTCAGTAAGTTGTTGTCTGAAGAAAAGGTGGCTACGCTCAAGGATGTGCTCATGCAGTATACAGATTGCTTCGCATGGAATTATTCCGAGATGCCGGGATTAGATCCAGAAATAGTCGTCCACAAATTGGAAATATCTCCGGATATCAAGCCAGTCAAACAAGCGCCGAGAAGAATGCGGCTCGAACTTAAAATGAGTGTCAACGCCGAGGTCAAAAAGCTAATCGACTCCGGCTTCATCCAAGAGATTCAGTACCCTGACTGGATTGCCAACATCATCCCAGTGATGAAGAAAAATGGGACAGTGCGCATCTGCGTGGACTTTCGAGACCTCAACAAAACTTGCCCGAAGGATGATTTTCCCATACCAGTTATCGAGCTGATGATAGACAACACGTCCACTCATAAAGTCTTTTCCTTCATGGACGGATCATCAGGGTACAATCAGATAAAGATGCACCCCGAAGACCAGAAGCATACCGCTTTCCGGACCCCTTTGGGCATATTCTGCTACAAAGTGATGCCTTTCGGTCTGAAGAACGCCGGCGCTATCTATCAGAGGGCCATGACGAAGATTTTTGATGACCTCATACATGAAATCGTCGAATGCTATATCGACGACCTTGTGGTGAAAACCAAATCGCACGAGGATTATTGGGAGCATCTAAAAGTAGTGTTCCAACGTCTTTGGAAATACAACTTGAAGATGAACCTTTTGAAATGCGCGTTCGAAGTTTCCTCGGGCAAATTCCTAGGATTCATCGCGCAACACCGGGGCATCGAAATAGACCCATCAAAGATCAAGGCGATCATGGAAATGCCTCCGCCAAAAACTCTTAAGCAACTGCGGTCTCTTCAAGGAAAGCTCGCATATATTCAGCGGTTCATAGCTAACCTCTCTGGAAAATGCCGTCCCTATAGTCACTTGATGAAGAAGGGAACCCCGTTCGCTTGGGATCGTAAATGCCAAAGCGCACTGGACGAAATCAAGCAATACCTGCAGAATCCGCGGGTACTGACCGCTCCGGTCAAAGGAAAACCCATCATTCTGTACACAACAGCCCCTGAAGGTTCTTTAGGCGCACTATGGGCATAAGAAAATGACCAAGGGAAGGAATGAGCCCTCTACTATTTGAGTCGAGTTCTCCTGGGGGCAGAAAACAATTACTCCCCCATTGAAAAACATTGCCTGGTGTTAATCTTTGCGATAACGAAGCTTCAGCATTATGCTTTGGCGCATGAGGTCCACCTTATATCAAAAGTGGATCCTCTCAAATATTTGATGTCAAGAGCCATACTAACATAACGGCTCGCTAAATGGGCCCTCCTGTTGAAGGAGTTCTCGATAACATATCGACCTCTCAAGGCAGTAAAAGACCAGGCTATCGCCGACTTCTTCGCTGAGCATCCTTTACCTGCCGATTCACCCCTACATTGCGAATTGCCGGACGAGCACGCCTTTGACATAATCGACGGGGAGAAAGGAAAGAGTAACACCCGATGGGAACATTACACCGATGGGGCATCTTCCATGAAGAAGCGAAAGCACAACTCCCCCATAATCAAATCTGGGGTAGGCCTTATCTTCGTGACTCCACAAGGAGGGATAATGTGCTTTGCTTTTTCCTTAACAGAGTCGAGGACGAATAATGAAGCTGAATATAAAGCTTTGATAGCAGGTCTTGAGATCGCTGTCGACATGGGAATTGAAAACTTCCTCATATACGGAGACTCCCAACTGGTCGTTAGCCAAGTGAACGGCGATTATCAGACGTGCAAACCAGAGTTGGTAAAGTACGGCGAAAGATTACAACAATTGCTGACTCAAATCCCTGCATACGCCGTGCAAAGCATACCGTGCGCGGAAAATAACAAGGCGGATTCATTAGCCAAGCTCGCTAAATAACTGGCCGATGAAAACCTCGAAGACGTGAGGATCGTCGTGCAAAACCGTCGGGTTCTTGCACCGGCCGAAATATCTCCAGAGTCGTCCGAAGAAAAGGGAGAGACCAAGCCAACGACCCTACAAATAAAAGACCAGGAAAAGGCTAAGGATTGGAGAGAAGTCTTTATAGACTACTTCAAATCCCATTGAACACCTGAAGATGCGTCCTCAAGACATCAGCTCATGAAACGAGCTCTATCCTTCGCCTTCGTCGGTGACACTCTGTATAAGAGATCATTTGATTCCCTATGGCTAAGATGCCTGGGACCTGAAGAAGCAAGGAGAGTCGTCCAAGAAACTCATGACGGACTCTGTGGTTCTCATCAAGCCGGGCCAAAGATGAAGCTGAAGATTAAAAGAATGGGGTAATATTGGCCCACAATAATTCAAGACTGCCTTGAATACGCGAAGCAATGCCATTCGTACTAGATTCATGGAGATTTCATTCACCAGCATCCAAACCAGCTACACCCAATAGTGGCGAGCTGGCCGTTCAAAATGTGGGGAACTGACATAATCGGGCCCATTGAACTAGCATCGTCCAGAGGACATCGATTCATATT
Organism: Agapanthus africanus; assembly: GCA_030015575.1. Lineage (NCBI taxonomy): Eukaryota > Viridiplantae > Streptophyta > Magnoliopsida > Asparagales > Amaryllidaceae > Agapanthus > Agapanthus africanus. The sequence goes on from CM057337.1 coordinate 736,613,485, forward strand.
GGCGACAACGGATTACTTCTCCAAGTAGGCAGAAGCAGTGCCACTAAGGGAAGTGAAGACAGAAAATATCCTCCATTTCTTCAAGACACATGTCTTCTATCGGTTCGGCACTCCGCGACGGATTATCTCCGATAACGGGCCGGCCTACAGAAGTCACAAAATCAGCCTCTTCGTACAGCAACATAATATAGACTGGAGATACTCTTCGGTCTATAATCCCCGAGCTAATGGTCTGGCTGAGGCTTTCAACAAGACCCTGACGAAGATCGTGAAAAAGACAGTGTCCAAAAATAAGAAGGACCGACACGAGAGACTGCATGAAGCTCTCTGGGCGTATCGGACCACGTTCAAAACGTCCACAAATACAACGCCACATGCATTGGTATTTGGCACTGAACCAGTACTCCCTTTGGAGATAGAGCTACCCTCCTTACGAGTGGCGGTTCATTACGAGCTAACGGACAAAGAGAATGCTCATTTTCGGCTTGAGGAGCTTGATGCCCTCGACGAAACTCGGCTCATGGCGCAGCAAAACTTAGAAGCTAACAAAGCAAAGATGACGCACTCGTACGAGAGATTGACTAGGCCGAGAACATTCCGCTAAGGCGAACTCGTGCTAATGGTCAAAAGACCTATGATCCCCAATCGTGCCAAACGAGGGAAGTTTGAGCCAAACTATGAAGGCCTATACATCATAGACAAAGTCTACCAAGGTGGGGCTTACTTGCTTATGGATATGCATGGAGAAAGACCCTTCAGGCCAATAAATGGTCGGTTCCTAAAGAAATACTATGCCTGAAGAGTTACGGCCTAGGTTAATGATAGATGACGACGCCTATGTCCGCTCGCTATCTTCCCAAGCCCAAACTTTATAGGTGGTAGCCAACGAAACCATTGCAACAACGGACCGAAATGTCCCTAAAGTAACAACGGACCGAAACGTCCCTAAACTAATGATGGAACGCAATGTCCTAAAACTTGCAACTGACCGAGGCGTCTACAAACTACTACGGACCGCAGCACCCCAAGGCTGACAAAAAAAATGGCACGTCCATAAGCGAAATGGGCACGGATGAAAACCCAAAAGGGCTCCGTGAGTAAAAACAGCACGGCTGCCGGCGAGTTTGTGAAAACCCGAAAGGGCGCAATCTCGTTAAAAGACACTTGCAAGGTCCTCTCGACCTTGTAAGGAGAAAATACCTGTGTGAGATCCTTACGACTCACAAGGGAGCAACACCCTTAGGGATCCCCACGATTCCTAAGGAGAAAACACACTTACAAGATCCTCACGACTCATAAGGAGAATTACCCTTTGAGACCCTCACGGCTCATAGGATTCAAAAGTCTTAAGCTACAGGGATCTGAACCTGTTCTTAAGCCGTGACACACCCCGCTTTCGCCCTATAAATGGTTCAATACTGACCCTTGTATACAATCCATGGGTACGAATAAACATTTCCCTAACAAAGTTTCACCAGCGACTAGGGATAAGCTCACATGGTGAACGACCCTTGTAAGTCCTCTCGACTTATAAGGAGAAAACACTCCTGTAAGATCCTTACGACTTATAAGAGAACATACACTTAAAAATCCTCATGATTTTTAAAGAGAAAATGCACTTACGAGATCCTCACGACCCGTAGGGAGAAATACCTTTATGAGACCCTTACGGCTCATAAAGTCAAAAAGCCTTAGTCAACAGGATCCTAACCCTGTTTGCTAAGCCACCTTTGTTCGACATCGACAGAGGAAAATGATGATTCACTCCTGGTAATGTCCCAGTGGTAGCGATGCAGATGCCTAAATCGGTATCAAATTCTAAGTCCTTTCACGGCAAATGATGATTCGCTCCTGGCAATATTCCAGTCGTAGCGATACTGATGCTGACATTGGAATCAGATTCCGAGTTCCACTCTCGCGATAAAAAAAATCAGCGAGCGAAAAATGCTTATGAAATAACCGAAATGATGGGGAAACTTGCAACAAAATCAGCAAGTAAAAATATATGCATAAAAAATAGCCGAAATGATTGGGCAACTCGCAATAAAAAGCAGCGAGTAGAAACAAAAATAGCAGAAATGATTGGGCACCGTGGAAAACAGCCGAAATGATTGGGCAATCGCGACTTTCGCGACATAAAAGATAAAATGATATAGCATCGCGGAAAGAAAACAAAAATACATATGAAATGAAATTTTCTCCCTACGGGTGAGATCACATCGATCTACGTATACAATCCAGGGGAACAAACAAAGAGAGAACCATATCATCCCGCCAGGCTCCATTAGAAAGAGATCCAAGTCTCGGTGGCAACATCTACCGCCTGGAGACCCACAACAGCGTTCGTCCTCATTCCAGCAGGATTCGGACGCGACAATCAACCGCGGAGCCACGGCAGAGTCCCTAGTTCCAAGTCTCGACGGCCACATCTACAGCCTAGAGACCCACAACAGCGTTCCTCCTTATTCCAGCAGGATTCGGACGCGACAATCAATCTTGGAGCCATGGAAGAGTCCCTAGTTCCAAGTCTCGACGGTTCACAGACAACCTAGAGACCACCTCGACATTCGTTTCGTTACAGCAGACGCCACGTCAGCACATGACCCCATCACGGAAATACATCATCAAATGACCCCGTCTCGGAAATACGTCATCAAATGACCCCGTCGCGGAAATACGTCATCAAGTGACCCCGTCGCGGAAATACGTCATCACATGACCCCGTCGCGGAAATACGTCATCAAATGACCCCGTCGCGGAAATAAGTCATCAAATGACCCCGTCGCGGAAATACGTCAGCACATGACCCCGTCGTGGAAATACGTCATCAAATGACCCCGTCGCGGAAATACGTCATCAAATGACCCCATCTCGGAAATATGTCATTAAATGACCCTTTCGCGGAAATACGTCAGCACATGACACCGTCACGGAAATACGTCAGCCAATGACCCCGTCGCGGAAACACGTCAGCACATGACCCCGTCGCGGAAACATGTCAGCCAATGACCCCGTCGTAGAAATACATCAGTGCATGACCCCGTCGCGGAAATACGTCAGCGCATGACCCCGTCGCGGAAATACATCATCAAATGACCCCGTCTAGGAAATACGTCATCAAATGACCCCGTCGCGGAAATACGTCAGCACATGACCCCGTCATGGAAATATGTCATCAAATGACCCCGTCGCGGAAATGCATCATCAAATGACCCCGTCGCGGAAATACGTCATCCACGTGACCCCGTTGCGGAAACACGTCAGCACATGACCTCGTCGCGAAAATATGTCAGCACATGACCCCGTCGCGGAAACATGTTATCCGATGACCCCGTCGTGGAACTACGTTATCAACTAACCCCGTACGGCCAAAGTCAACCCTCGACCTCCCCGTCAAAGCAATGCTTTGATTCGGGAGCAGGTCAACTCATCAAACACTTATGAGTCCTTTCGACTTGCAAGGAAGAAAATTCTCTTGTGAGATCCTTACGACTCTCAGGAGAAAACACACTTAGGAATCCTCATGATTCCTAAGGAGAAAATACACCTACAAGATCCTCTCAACTCGTAGGGAGAAAAATCTTTATAAGACCCTCACGGCTCATAAAGTTGGAAAGCCTTAGGAAGCAGATCTGAACCTGACTCCTATGCCATCGCTGTCCTGCAAGAAGATATCAAAATAGTTTATCTACAAAAAGCATTTGCTAAAAAGGGACACACCGTCATGAAACAAAGTATGTCTTTTATTCATGAATCAAAATGAATACAAAGTACAATCTATAGAAGAATCAAAAAATACTCTCATTCAGGAGTATGTACAAAAAAAAATATACATTGTCTTCAAGCCGGCGGACGATTCAATAGAGTCGTCAGTTCATCCTTCTTCCGCTGGGTCTCAGCCTCATAATTTGTTATTGCGATAAGACGGGCCTCCTCCTCAGACTGTTGGGCCTGGTACGAGGTGAGCCGACTTTCAAGCGCCTGTCCGGTAACTTTGTGGGCTCCAACCATCTCGCGAGTAAAAATGACGGCTTTATCAATAGCTACCACATCCCTGATAGCTTCTTGAAGCACCCGCCAGAGTTCATATGCACGAGTGGTCTTGACCGTAAGTTCAGCTTGAAGTTCCCCCAGCGCATTTGAAGCCAGCTCCCTCTCCGAAAACTTTCGGTTGAGCCTCTTCTCACATGATTGCATATTTGCGGCGCACCGTTCGACCAGCCCCCGCAAGCTTGCCTTTGCAGCCACGACCTCTGAAGGAAGGCGCGTGCACTCAAGACTATATAAGCAAGCCTCCACCCGTCGACAAAACTCAACCCAAACACGCACCAATGTTTCATCATGGTAAGAAGCGAGAAAAGGAAGAGAACTGTTGGCTTCGGCAACAAATTCTTCGGCTGTGAGTGAGCTACCAGCACGAAGGTCTTCAATCAGAGCTGACAAAGAGTGAAGGCTTAGCTTTGCCATTCGTTCAAAGGCACGTAGAGCATAGGGGCCGGGTGGCATAACGATGCGAGATTCCAGCATGGTAAGAACTGGCAAAGCAGTTAAGATTTATAAACAATCAGCGAGATTAGCAACCAAAGAGCAGATAGAACAACGTCGAAACTTTACTTACCCACAGTCATGCAAGAAGGGTCTAAAAGATCGCCAGGCCCGTCAAGAATCTCAACTTCATCGTCAGCTTCCAGAACTACAGAAGACATCAGCATCATCATATGAAATAATAATAATGCCGTGAGAAGGGGAAATAACAATAACCTTGCCCGGAAGAGAGGACGATGCGTTGCGGGGATATTGCCTGTGGAGCGGCCATCTCGAGCAAACGCTGGAAAGACTTTCTGGGAGATAGGTCCATGATGGACGCTGCCAGTCCTCGTAACTCTGAAAAGACGGAAGGAGTCAGGTAGTGAAGAGATCAATAAAACAAAAGATAGAAGAATACCTTCGATACTCCTCCCGCTTGGAACAGGAGGGATAGCCGCTTCGGCAGCTTCCTCCGTACCCTCAAGCACATCATCGGAGACACTTGCTGGTGATGGCTATCAGTCGAGGGGCAGTGTCCACAACTTCAGGGACGGAAATTTCAATTATTTGTTTCGCCATCTCCCGGCCATCGCCAGAAAGGTCCATTAAATCCACAGCCGGAAGGGGCACCTCTTTACGGTGAACGGGCATACCTCTTTAGGGTGAACGGGCACAAGGGACAGAGAAGCCGGCGATGGAAGCTATGCAGCAGGAATAGAAACTGTAGCGTCCCCCTCCAAATCTACTGGTGTCTTATCGGGGATATTTACAGAGTCCACAGTAAAGACGCTACTTGAGCCTAGATTCTCTGCCGTCGCTGAAGTCCCTGCAAGGTTTTACGGAGATAAGAAGACAAGGAAAGCAAAACAAATTACTCGCCGAAGGAAAAATACAAAAGAAATGCATACCGATTCGCCAAGATGCCTCGAGTATGGCTTTTTCAAGCCGACGTTCCTTCCTCAGAAGGTATGCTCGCCGGGGTTCTAATGTAGATTCATGACCACCGGTCCATAACGACAATGCATCTTCAGAAGTGGCAGAGATAGGCTGTTTGAGGGCTATCTCGCCTCCCCACTCCAGAGGGCCTATAAACACCCGCCGTACTGATGGAGGATCTTCATAGAATATTACGACAGGGTAGGAACTCTTTGAGACGCGCACATTCTCGGTCTCATCCTGGGATCGCTTTATAGCCTCAGCCAGTTGTGCGGCTTCCTCGACAGACGAGTCTGGAAAAAGAAGACCGTCATCCGGCTCTTGCATAGAGATTGGTTCGTCTTGAATGATGGGCGCAGATTCTATTAAAAGGTCAAGTAGACCAGTGACGGTCTTCTTCCTCCGCTTTGACCCAGAGCTGGCATTGGAAGATGATCGCTTCTTTCCCTTCGGCGCTTTGGTGCGATGTTGACCCACTTCGCCTTCGATATCCTCTCTTGGCGGTGCTACCGATGATGACACTGCCATTGCTGACGCTGCAGCTGATGAAACTGCTACTGGCGCCTTATCAGAAGCCCTCTCTTGAGCTCTGGTGCGCTTCGGCATGCCAACTGTGGGAGAAGACCCGCATCCACCGCCTCAGGAATAAGTAAGGCGCGAACACCCCTCAAGGGAGGGCGAGCCATTGCCCGCGGTCGCGGCGGGACTCCCGAAGCCTGGAGCGGGGCGGGAGCTCTAAGCCCAGAAAGTATCCTCTTCTCCTCAGCAATGATAGGACTAACTCGGTGGCGGTACCAACCCGTGAAAGCCTCCACACACCTCGGAATATAGTCGGCCTTAGGGATCATGAAATGAGAACCGGTGTTCAGCCGCATGAAATGATGGGTGGCGTCGTGAACAGCTTCGAGAGAAGAGTTAGGCTCCACCATGAATGCCTTAAAGGGAACACCCTAATCATAACCTAATTGCCAGGCAAAGCGGTGTGGATTATACCGCATAAAAAGAACCACATCATTTCGGCGGAACACCAAATAACTCGGCCTGATCAAGTACAAGTGCATGGCTTCCTTGGGCTTCAAGGATGGTGCTCCCTCTTTCGATAAATCAAACAGCTGCTGAATAGGTCCCGAAGGAGCAGATAGGACTCGATCATTAAAAACCATCCCGCCTTCGTGGGCATAAGGATTAAGCAGCACACAAAGAGCCCCTACCTGAGCCAGATCAGGAGCAGAAGTATCCACCAACCTCATGAGCCGCGGGAAAGTATAAGCATCTTAAAAGCGGGGTCTCTGGTGCGCGACAAATGCCCCTAGCACGTGCATCTCAATTCATGACGTAAAATAAAGAAGAGAGAAACTCACCACATCCACGCCTAGGGTTGAGGTATTGGCTATAGTGCTTAGCCCATGGTACAGATGCGATAACCCTGCAATGTCCACAACTAGTCGCGTACCTTCAGCAATGCGATGAGCAGGGTAAATGACGGAGGCTCTCATAAATCGACGATGCGTTGGAATGACAAACCAACTGAGCCAAACGCTGATAAAGCTGACGAAGAAAGTTTCTTCATCCATACTAGGAGCTGCAATCGACTCAAAAGGTACAGTAGACAAGATTGGAATATAGAACTATGGCAAATCTTCTTCTCTAGCCGGTAGCTTATTTAAACGAAGCCCAAAGGGGTCGTTGATATCCACGAACTTCGGAGTCGCCTTTGATAGGACGTCTCCACGAAGGAAGAAGGCGATAAAGCTTTTAAAAGTGACGCCCTGTCCCTCTGACTCTGTGAACAGCTTCTTAAAAATACCCAGAGTCTTGATTAGACTCGGATTCTTATGGCGGACGGCATTTTCAGTCGACAAGCCGTCAAGCGTAGCGGGCACAGTCTCGAAGGCATACTAGTCAGAAGGCAACAATTCTTCATAAGGCGCTCCCCTGATCGGCAAACCCGAGATCTCGCGAAAATCTTCCAAAGAAATCGAAATTTCTCGGTCCCCTAACAAGAAAGTGTTGGTGGGAAGATTCAATTGATTAAGGAAAGCTTTACTCCACCATACATGAGGAGACTGACAATGGAAGAGAGACGCGAACACCGCCTGGTAAAGCCCGACCTTCTGCAGTTGCGAATGATGGGCGGATAGGATATAATGAGCCCAGAGAAGATAGCCCGTGGGATGGCGAGGAATAAGACCTATCTTGTAGACTTGTCCCCAGGGCTGGGCTTCACCTTAGCAGATACGACGCCGCAAGATATCTATGGCCGACACAGGCTGGTGTGGTATCCCAACTATCGATGGCCCGAGCCGGCCTGTAGGAGTCCAATCCGCCACCTCTACAGCAAAAGCAGTCTGCGGACGGTCCATCGGCAAGAACGTACGGAGAGGTTCTGTTGGCATCTTGCAAAGAAAGTTTCGGCGACCGCGGATGATATGACCGTACCAGGTTTCCCACAAAAGTAGATTGGCGCAGTTTGGGTCATGAGTCTTAATCATTGACATCACCTCTTCATCAGACGATGACTGAGGAAAAGCAGCCTCCGAGCGGGTAAAAGGAAAGTACGGAAGAGAAGTCATTGTTCCTGAAACAAAGGAAAGGAAACTGTTAATGAAACCTACACGTGTATATATATTTATAAATAAATATATATATATAAAAAGACAGTGGAAGAAGATGACAAGCCGCTTATTTCATGGGACTATTGGTTGCAAAACACAGGGTCCCCACAAAATCAAGATGGCGGCTCGCTAATGATGGGGCAGGGTAATCATTACAAGAACAAAGGAAGATTCTCAATAAATGAATAAGTGGATTTCAAACACCTCTACACATTCCCCAAGGAAAAAAACTCATCACCAACTCAGGGCGAAATCCAAGAAATATCTCTCCTGAAATTTTGCCAAGAACAACTGAAGATGAAAATCTCAAGAAGTGTTTTTTGAGAACTAAGTTCTCTAAAGGAATTAAATTCCTTTTCAATAGAGGAATTAAATTCCAAGAAAATCTTCAGAGCTTGGCTCTTTGAAACGGAATTAAATTCCGAAAGAAATTGTGAGCTATCATCAAACCCCCTTGGATCAGAGAAAATGCCCAATATCAGGGGCTTACTATCTAAAGATTGTGCGTTCTTAAAGTTCAGAAAGCATGGGTTTTTATTAAAGGGAAAAACCCTTGGTGTGGATTTAAAATCCAAAGAAAATTTCTACAAAAAGTTCCTCGGCCGTTCAAGATCCTTACCTGAAAAGAGATTCCTTTGTGTTGACAGAGTTAAACTCTGGATTTTGTTTTAATGAACAGAGAACTGAGCTCTGAGGAAGAGAATTAAATTCTCAAAGAAATTGAACAAGGAAGAAGATGGAAGAATGGAGGCGATGTTGAAGTGACCTCTGCATTTATAGGACGTGATGGGAAACGGTTCATCTTCCCCGTTCCCTAGGCGAATCTAACGGCCATGAAGGTTACAGCGTTGCACTCACGTGCAAACACGTGAGAACAACGCTGTGGGGGCATTTGTTCCCTCATGGGAACTAAATAAAATACGAATAAAGCAGCGAGGAAAACCCCAAATAGGGCATCACGTGCTCACACGTGATGGGGCCTCACGTGCAAACATGTGACCTTTTATGGGCAGATTCTATCTGTGTTTGAATGCCTAAATTGATAAAGTCACGTGCCCACACGTGATGGGCTCTTAAACCCACTGAATTAATAGAATTAAAATTTTAATTAAAAGCAGCAAGGAAAACCCCCAAAGGGGGGTCACGTGCCCATACGTGACCAAGTCTCACGTGTGGACACGTGACCTTTTGCAGGCAAAGCCTATAGGCGCTGAATAAAATAAACAATTGGAAATGCTTAATCAGTGGGGTCACGTGCCAACACATGATGGGTTCCTGAGCCCTTTGAACTAATTCTAATTAAACGCTGTATTAGCGGGGTCACGTGCCAACACGTGATGGGCTCCTGAACCCTTTGAACTAATAGAATTAAATTCTAATTAGATGCTTTATCAAGTTAGGTCACGTACCAAAACGTGATAAACTCCTAAACCCTCTGAACTAATAGAATTAAATTCTAATTAAAGGGAATTTAAAACCCTAATTGGAAAAATATTTCTCTAGATCTTTCCAAACAAAAAAAATTGCATTCTGTAAAAGGGAACACCTTTGGATTGAAAATCCAATGGTGATTAAAAATCACCAATTTATAGAAAGAGTCCACACAAAGAAATACTTTCCTAAAATTTACCAGGAAAAACAAATAAAATATCTTTTGGATTAAAAATCCAATGGTGAATAAAATTCACTGATTGATATAAAAGATCATGTTGGTTATAAAATCAATCAGAATCTTTCAATGAAAGATTGACTAAACAACCAGATTCTTTTCTTTCTCCTATAAATAGGAGCCAAGAAGGAAGGAAAATGGAGATAACAAAAAAAGGGAGAGATACAACAACAGAGAGAGAATACAAAAAAAAAAAAGAGAATTTAATTCTCCAGAGAGAAAAGAAGATCTCTTCAGAAAAGAAAGAAACCCTAACTAAGAGAGGGAAATAGATCATCCTATAAGCTCCAACAAAACAAACGAGAATTTAATTATCAAATTAAGAGTTTAATTCTTCTAAATAAGAATTTCGTTCTTTCTCTGGTTGAAAATCTGCAGAAGCAGATCTTCCCATAAGTTGAGAATTTAATTCTCATCGAGGAGATTTTGTCATGCAGATCTAAAACTTGAGGGAGGACCTATGTTTAGAGAATTCTATTCCCCCACAAAGCATATAGGAATTTAATTCCTCCAACAAAGATAGAGTTTAACCCTTAATACAAGAACTTAGTTCTTCTTCATGCTAATAGATCTGCAGAAGCAGATCTCCCCATAAATTGAGAATTTAATTCTCACCAGGGAGATTCTGCCATGCAGATTTAAAAGCTTAGGAGGAGAATTGGGTTTAAAGAGTTTAATTCTTTTGAACATATAGGAATTTAATTCCTTTAAATAAAATTAGGGTTTAACCCTATAAGAGAATTTAATTCTTCAACAAGGTATTTATCTCTCTATACACGTAAAAAGATCAAGTACCTAACATGATCACGTAGCAACACGTGACCCTCCCCTTAATTATCAAAAGAGAACGAATAAGATCAAGTCACGTGCTCCTACGTAACCCTTGAACAGACTCCTCAAAATAAGAAGAGTAGAACAAACTGTAGGCGCCTCATGTGTCTCCACGTGACCCCTTGACAAATCCTTTTTTAAAAAAAGGGCAAATGAGGGGAAATCTGAGGAATTGATACCCAATGCATGGGCACCATCACGTGTCCACACGTGATAGTCGTGGAAATCAAGTGTTTAACAGTTATATGCATATTCTGAGAATAAAATAAGGAAAGTCTGGCCTAATACTCAAGCGCCTCACGTGACTCCAAGTGAGCGTTTCTTTCTTTAGTGTTTAACACTATTTTGTGCGCTTTATCCCTAGTGTTTAACACTATTCTAAACGCATCACGTGGGAGCACGTGATAGCCGATTGTACTCTGGTGTTTACCACTATATTCGGGCCAATCTTAGTCTAAATTAGCTAAGTCTTCCATAGGCAGGATCCCCTTTTGACTAAACCTCTAATACACTCTTATCTTCCAAAGTTGATCATCTCATATGACATTCAAAGTTAAACCCAGAGCCTTTCAACCAACATTGGTTCAAGAGTACATCTCTTCATACCTCTGATATATGTCGTTGTAATTGTTCAGCGTCTTCAGAGAGATGGAGGGTCCCGATAACCGATAACGTTTGGTGCATCCCCAAACGGTTTGAACCAAAACCAAACAGACTAAGATGTCTTTAAACTGGACCGTAATGTCCCTAAACTAAACTCTATGGACTATGAGGTCCTTAAACTCATGGACTATGATGTCCTTAACCTTTATGGACCGTAATATCCCTAAACTAAACTCTATGGACTATGAGGTCCTTAAACTCATGGACTATGATGTCCTTAAGCTCTATGGACTATGAGGTCCTTAAACTCATGGACCGTAATGTTCCTAAACTAAACTCTATGGACTATGAGGTCCTTAAACTCATGTACCGTAATGTCCCTAAACTAAGCTCTATGGACTATAAGGTCCTTAAACTCATGGACTATGATGTCCTTAATCTCTATGGGCTGTGAGGTCTTTAAACTAACGGACTATGATGTCCTTAACCTTTATGGACTGTGAGGTCCCTAAACTCATAGACTATGATATCTTTAAACTTTATAGACTATGACGTCTTTAAACTGGACCGTAATGTCCTTAAACTAATTATGGGCCGCAAAGTCCCTAAACTAAAACGGCAGAGCCCAAATGCTCCTTTGTTGGATCTAAATGATCCTGTTAAGTAGATCTTAATCTAAAATTAGACTAACGTATCCTTAACAAATGGTTAAGTTGATCTTAGTCTAAAATTAGACTAACGTATCCTTAACAAATGGTTAAGTTGATCTTAGTCTAAAATTAGACTAACGTATCCTTAACAAATGGTTAAGTTGATCTTAGTCTAAAATTAGACTAACGTATCCTTAACAAACGTTTAACTTGATCTTAGTCTCAAATGAGACTAACGTATCCTTAAACCTAAACCAAAACCCAAATCTAAGAAAATACGGATTTGGACTAATCCACGCTCTTCGGGCGACAACATAAATTAGTCTCCGTATACAATCCACGGGCAACCGAAAATAAAACAAACACACAGGACATGAAGTGTCCATCTGGAGAAGGAGAAAGTTGTTGCCGTGATGCGGTAGCGTAATTAACTGCAGGGGCTTGCGCCTGCACGGAAGAGCGTCCCCACAATCAAAAACCTCTCAAACGAGGGGGAATCTGATGAAGTCTGCTACAACGGCCGCATCCGTCTAAACCTTCGATATACGGTGCCATAAATCAACTTGGCATCTTCGGAGAGATGGATGGATAAAACCAAATAGCATCTGCCCCCAAATTCAGGAAAGACGTTTGTCTTTCCCGGTTTTCGGTGGAGAACACCGCTGATGGGGCCGCTCCTGCTTTTCCTGCACAGGGACCTCAACAGGACGAGGTGAATTCTTCAGTACCGCTGTGGGGGAGTTTTTGTGCACCCTCTTCAGCGGTTCAAAGCTGTTCGCAGTTGGAACAACAACATTGACTTCCACCATTAGATCTGGTGGGGTAAGTCCAGAAGGGGAGTTGCCCCAGGCTTTTCTTACTCGGTACCAGTGGCGACGTTGAGCGTGCCTTGCTGCAGGGACCACCTCAGTTTCGAAAGCGGTTGCAGCTTGTCCCTGGTTTTGTTGAGGAGCTCCAGCAGTTGCCAGCCTGTTAAAGATGACGTCTTTAGCAAGATTTGATTGGAGACGGTCAGCCTCTTGAAGACCGATCGTCTGACTAGTGAAGCACTTTTGACGGCTTCATTTGCAGCAGGAATTGGGAGGGCTATCCTTTTGGGATAGCCCCTTCAGGAATCACGGGCTTCTTTGCAGGCCTGCTTGAGCTTTGGCTCAGCCTATTAAAATCTGAACCCCTTTCTGGATGGCTCGTTGAGTGGAGTGTTGCGGTCGTCAGTCGGTGGAAGACCGAGTTCTTGGAAACATCGGGTTGCGGCGCTGAGGCACCGACGCTCATTGGTGAGAGCATGGTCCCGAAGAAAAATCCAGTAGTGGTTTTTGTTACTTGCCCCACCGGTATTGAAAAAATGGAGGCCGCGTTGGCCCATAAGTCACTCCTCCAGTTGGGGCGGAGCGGGAGTTGGTGTTGCAAATTGTGCAGCTGAAAGTCATTGATAATTTCTTCTTCTGCACAGGAATAAGACACCAAATCTTAGTACCTCGAATCCAAACGAAACCATAGCGAACCGCGATTTTGTCCACGAAACACGATACACGAAGTGTGGATGGGAAAGAGGAAAATGTCCCAGCGGGCGTGGAAGAATCTGCTCACCGCCGGAAGATAGACCGGGACGTCGGGACGTCCGGCCTGAATCCTGGGGGCAGATACCATTTGGATTTATCCGTCCACCTATCCGAAAATACCAAGTTGATTTATGGCACCGTATATCGGATGTTTGGACAGACACGACCGTTGTAGCAGACTTTATCAGATTTCCCCTCGCTTGCAAAGGGTTTTTGATTGCGGGGACACTCTTCCCGGCAGGCGCAAGCCCTTGCAGTTAATTTCGTTACCGCATCGCGATAACCACTTTCTCCTGCTTCAGAATTTCACTTCGTATTGTGTGTTTTTTTTTGGTTTTGGTTGCCCGTGGATTATATACGGAGACTAATTTATTTTGTTACCCGTAGGGCGTGGATTAGTCCAAATCCATATATTTTTAGATTTGGGTTTGGGTTGATTTAAGGATCGTTAATCTGGTTTGAGATTAAGATCAACTTAAACATATGAGCATTTTGGCTCAATTATTTTAGTTTAAGGACATCGCGGTCTATTATCGCCGTATTTAGGGGCGAAATGTTAGTTTAAGGACGTTTCGGTCCATTATCGCCGTATTTGGGGGCGAATATTAGTTTAAGCACATTTTGGTCCATTATCGCCGTATTTGGGGCGAATATTAGTTTAAGGACATTTCGGTCCAATATCGACGTATTTGGGGGCGAATTTTAGTTTAGGGACATTTTGATCCATTATCAACATATTTGGGGGTGAATGTTAGTTTAGGGACATTTTGGTCAATTATTCATCTTGCATGCACGTATATTTGTTACGGGACGAAGTGAACAATGAAAATATGGAATTTGCCCAATTTGGAGCACGATCCGATTTGAGGCATGCGCGTCATTTTGGAAGTGCATCAACGAAGGAAGTTGTTGGTCGTCGGGACCCACCACCTCTCTGAAGACGTTGAGAAATTACGACATGTATCGAAGGTGTGAAGAGATGTACCCTTAAACCAAGTTCCGTATTTGAGGGAAAAGGGGTTGTTGTAGACCTAAGAATCATTAGTCGTATTTGAGACTAAGAATTTTAGGAGACATGGGATGAATATCATTTTGGATATCATCAATATAAAACAACTAGCCATTTTTTAGACTAAGATCTGTTTGGGAAACTATGAGCCATATGAGCTTGATTGATTTTAAAATCAAAGAGATTTAGCCTCAAAAAACTTAGCCAATTTTGGGCTAAGATTGAGTTTCCATAATTACCCAACAACGCTGAGCACAGGGATATACAGCACTCACGTGTGAAACACGTGAGGTGCTGGATTAGTGCTAAGCACTAGAGTTCCGTGACGGTCACGTGTGAAACACGTGAGGCCCCCAGATGTGAAATTTTGTTAGTCATTTTGGACTAATCATAGGGCGCTGAGCACTCTGCATGACACTCACGTGGAAAACACGTGAGTGCGGGGCGTTGGGTTTTATCTGTTCATTTCCCTCTTTTTACGAAAGTGCTAAGCATTTGGATAGAGCTCACATGCATCTCACGTGACTGCTTTCTTTTGAGGAGACTGCCTAATTGACAAAGAAGTTCTTTTTCCTTTGGTTTTCAGGCGCCCACGTGAGAATCACGTGAGGCAGGTTTGGCTGTTCTTTCTGTTCGTTTGAAGTATTCACGTGGAAAACACATGAGGCTTCAAAATAGTGCTAAACACTAACGAGTCACCAAGATGTTCTAGTATTTTCTTAGAGAAATTGATCTCTATTAATGACATTTTTAGTCGTTCATGATCATCAAGATTTCGATTTTGAGGATCTTGGATCATCATCTTTTGAAGAACTACGTTCTTTGTATAGGGTTAAATCCTAATTTTTGGAGGAATTAAATTCTCATATGCTCCTGTTATTTCTTTTTATTTTATAACCTAGTCCTTTTCCCCTAAGTTTTGAATCTGCGGAACAAAATCTCCCCGATGAGAATTAAATTCTCAATTTGTGGGAAGATTTTCTTCTGCAAATCTCAATCAGAGGAAGAACTTAGTTCTTATATAAAGGGTTAAACCCTTAGATAGGCAAATAAGAGACACTATGATCTCTGTGTTTTTTTTACCTAGAGTTTCAATGAGGCAAGTCTTCTTCTTCTTTTGAGAATTAAATTCTCTTTCTTTTCAAGAGCTCACTGTATTTTTTTTTTCCAGAAGCTTATAGGGAGTTCTCCTTTTTATGTTTAGATTCAATCTCCTTGCTCCTAATTATAGGAGTAGGGAAAAAATCAAGATGTTAAGAAAATCTCTCATAAAAAGATCTTGAAGATTAATTGGTGAATTTTATTCACCGTTGGATTTTCAATCTAAATGCTTTTTGTTTAACAGAGAATATTTCTTGTTTGTTTAACAAGATTAAGAAATATTTTCCTATGATAAGATTTTATTCTTCCAGATGATCGGGGGGTGATTTTATAATCACCGTTGGATTTTTTATCCAAGGGTCCTCTGTTTAATAGAGAAGATCTTTCTAATTTGAGAAAGTTCGAGGAAATATTTTCCATATAGAATTTAATTCTATCAGGTGATTTGATTGGTGATATTTTATCAAAATTGGATTTTAAATCCAAGATTCTCTGTTAGAGAAGAATCTTTCCATATTAGAAAGATCAAGGAAAATATTTCCCAAATAGAATTTAGTTCTATCACATATAATTTAATTCTATCTCGCCAAAGAGTGCAGCAGGAGAACTCACGTGTCAACACGTGACCCCTAGCATGGGTTTTAGCACAATTTATTTTCAGCGCTCATATGGTTTGCATATGAGCGCTCGCGTGTTTAACATGTGAGGCATATTTGGCCTTTAGTTTATTTTATTCAGCGCCCATATGCTTTGCATATTGGCGCTCACGTGTTTAACACGTAAGGCTTATTTATCCTATCAATTGTTTGATTGCAGCGCCTATTATAACAACTCTGTTTCAGTGTACACAATTTTTTTTTAAAATTAATGTACAAATGGAGTATTTGCAATCCTGTGTAAGCTATAAATATTTAAATTGCTTTTGAACAGCAAGAAACAACTTGTAGCTCATTGGTAAGGCCTTACACTGCTGTGACGAAGCCCCTGTGTTCGAATCCCCTCAGCTACATATATTTTTTCTTGATTTTCTTTTAAAATTTTAGAAGCTCAAAAGTTTACACGTGCAAAACATGTAAAATGAAAAATCACAACAAAATCAAACATGTTCACTGAGGTATATGAGACAACATGGACACGTGGCAGAGATCCATACCCTAACCAACGGATTTGGACCAGCGAGATTACCTATGGGGCTGGCGCCGCCGGGGCCCTCAGTAGGTAATGCCCTGGAATTTTCCCCTGGCACCCTTTGGCCTACCCCACTACCCCCATGTTGTTTAATTTCGCTGCAATTATCCAGAGAGTGATAATTCCTCTCTTAAATCCATTTTAATGCACATTTTAATTTCATTCTTCATTACCCTAAACCCTAATTCTATCCAATAAATACCCCCTACACCATAGTCATCTCCATTCTGAAAATTATCACAAAAACACTCTAAAATTTTCAACTCCAAAGTTGTACATGTGGAGTTAGTAAAGGTCGAAGTTCCGGTGACGTTTCGGGAAGAATCCGGCGACGAAACGACTACCCGAATATCCTAAAATCTCCCTCTACCTCTTCTTTCTAATTCCAACCTGTAAGTCCCCTCTCCCCTTCTCAATCTCTAATCTAAAACTTCCACTTTTCAAAACTTGTCGGAAGCGGAGTAATTCCGACTTCCGATTATCTTTTCTTTAAAAAATCAAATTTTCTTAAACAACAAATTACCATATCCTATTATATTGTTTAACAAACATAAAACAACATTCACAATAAGTTTCAATTCAAAATAATGTGTATTGCAACTTCTATTTCTACGGTAAAATACCATCATGTTTACATACGATATTGCTTATTCATTTTTACCCATATAGCCTTTAGAAAACTCACAAGGTAATGACCTACCTTATCACAACACACATTTTTGATATAGCACGATGACTTTTAGAACATTAGTTTGTGGGAAAATACGAGTTTACATTTAAATACCATAAACATATAAAAAACCGTTTTCTTTAAAAGTGTATTATTTAATTCCTTATAAATGCGCCTCTACAACCCATTTTGGGGAACCCCGATCGGAATGGTGCGGATTATCGCATATCGTCGGGCCTAGTAGAGCGAGATGCAGACCTCCTCACGGAGCATCCGATCTCAATGGAATTTTTAATGCAATTTTTAAGAAAAATGTGATTTCTATTTAATAAATAAGTTCTATTTTTTATAAATAAATATATATATATATATATATTATCAAAATATCTATTTAATAAATAAGTTCTATGTTTTCTAAATCAAAGGAATCACAAATTTCATGAAACTACCATTATAAATCAATACAATTTCAATATTACACTAAAATACCATATACAATGAAATCTAGGTTATATCCACTAGAATATTTCACTTTATAAAAATTACAATTACGAAAACCCTAAAGACGGTAATTAAATACTTAAGGTATATTTTAAAAATATATCAAAACTATTTTTCATAAAACCCGCTCAAGTTATATTAATTTACAATAAGGACCCTAGTAAATATAGGTTTAAGCGGGACCGGTTCTCTTGAGCCTCAGAGAGCCAGAGAATATGGGTGCTTGGATATCTAAGGTAGACAACCTAAAAACGGTGTTATCAATACGGTAATTGTCTTGGAAAAAGACACAAATCCTGCTGTCCATATGCAGCAGTTACCGATAACTCCAAAACATAAATCAGGACTTCAATTCTGTTTAAAAGTCCGACTCAGTTCGAGTCACGGTCAAATCTGAAAATAATCTGACTTGAATTCAATTCAAGTATAACTACAATACAACATGAATCTATTTATTCCAGAATTCAATCTATATCAACATGACTCGACTGAATCGAACCATGGATATACTCTGTTAACATGATTATCAATTTATATCCATTCCGTTTACATGATATCATGGTTTCGGAAAGTCTTCCATCTATAAAACAAAATAATACAATCAATACAAAAGACAGTACGGGGTTTTAAAGGGGTAGACTGGTACGGAATGTGTTAGAAGTGACCCGAGACGGTCACTTTAATACACCTAACCTGAATATCCATTATTCTTGTTCCGTAGCTTAACGGTTCCTTATGCTCCGTATACCTTAGTCTCTGGAATAGTAGGACTCCTCTCGTATACACTGGCATATTCTGTACCAAGCTTCAAACAACTGCGTTAACATAACAAACTCACCAGTAATATTCTCACATATGTCTATTCTTACCTATTTTGGGACTTACCGAGCGATTGTTCGCTGACGACATTCCTTCTCTTTTTCTTTGGAATGTTGTCAGGAGGATCGGATTCTCTGGAGGTTGAGCCCAGTACTGAAGACATGGAGTAGTTCGCCATTGACCCAGAGCTCTAGATACTTGTATATATTTTCTTTTCAGTTCATGCCATTGTTTAGGCATTTCTTTCAATTCCTGTATTTACATTTTCAGTTGAACTTGTAAAGAAATGTTAATTAATAAAAGTTGTTGTTCATTTACATTCATGTATCTTATGTATATTTTACATTATATTGCTTAGATACGCTTAGCGTGTTTACTTCTGAGTAAATACATATCGGGGCTCGTCGCATCTTCTTACCCGTACACTGGGAAGCGGGGCGTGACAGGTTTTGTTGGCGGCCCATAAAGGTCAATTCTGTATGGACATGCAGGTCAATTCTACATGAAGTCCTTAACATTATAACACAAGAATCAGCAACTAAAAACATTCTTTACATTTCATATTTCTTGAATTTTACAATTTCATATACTTTGAATCTATCCTAACCGTATTTTTCTTTCAAGGTTATGAATTTTCTAAACAATACCAGCACCAACTTCAATAACACACCACCACCTCTACCTCTTACGCCTACCGTTGCTGCTCCAATCAATAAGCAGACGGTACTGCTTGAAGCAATCCGAAGCCTTCTGGAAGGACAGCAGCAGCAGACTGCTATATTACTGAACCGTGCAGAAGCAGAAGCGTCCGGAGTAAAGCAATTCCAGGCATTGCACTCAGAGCAATTTTCAGGAAAGGAGAGCTCTCAAGAAGTGGAAGAATGGGCTCAGAGCATTGAGGATGATCTGGAAGCAGCACAAGTGCCAGAGATCGCTTGGGTACGGGTTGCGAAGCTGCAACTCACCGACAACGCCCGAGTATGGTGGAAAGCGGAAGAAAGCCGTCTTGACCAGCCGATCAAATGGAAAACTTTTCGCGACATGTTCGACGCGAAGTACTTTCCAGAGACTGACCAATTTGACATGGAGCAGCAATTCATCCACCTACAGCAGGGTTCGATGTGGACCAAATCTGTGGATGAGTATGATGCTGAGTTTACCATGCTCAGTAGGCAAGATATGTCTCAATATTCGATTTTCTTATATCACATACTACACTGCTAACATAAGGCATTAACAGGTTCGCGGCACACTTGATACCGACCGCTGAGATCAGGTCCAGACGCAGCACGGGTTAGATCCGGAGATCCAAGCTGCCTTAGCTACAGGGGATTTCCCAACCCACGAACTGGCCCTGAAAGTTGCCCGTCGATATGAGGCAATGGTGAAGATGAAGGGCAGACCCCAATCAGCCAGGATGAATATAGGAGTCTGCTACTCCGGGCATTGCAACCAATCAGCCGGCACGACCCAGCCTTTTGCACCTACTGCAGGAGGGATGGACACCTGGCGAAGGACTGCCGGCGTGCAAATCGCCTTTGCTTAGTCTGTGACTCAGCCACACGTGACATTAGGTTTTGTCCTCATAGACTCAATCCGAATGCTGCACCAAGACCAGCAATTACCCATCAGCAGTGACCAGCCATCCAGGCACCTGCTCCACGACTTGCTCTCCCATCTCCACCACCTCGTGGACCGACTGCACCTCCTCCTCGTCAGTTCCACCAGGCTCAAAAGAACTTACCTCAAGGACAACGGAACGGATAGAGGAATGCCCCTCCAGCAAGGAGGAATGTACCAAGACGACAGGCTTTCACAATGACTGTAGAAGAAGCTGAAGCCACTGGCCAAGTCATCACTGGTAACTCCTTTCTTTCAAACTTTCTTTCAGTCTTTATATATACCCATATATCTTTTCCTATACCTAAACCTATCCCATATAACTTAGGTACGATCTTAGTAGCCTCACTTCCTGCACTAGCACTCTTCGATACCGGAGCATCTCATTGCTTTATGTCGCAACGGTTCGTCCGAACTCATGCGATTCTACTCAAATCTCTTGTATCCAGCTGGAATGTCAGTTCAGGGAACGGAATTCTAAAAGCAATAATGGGATACAACCTATGTCCAGTGGTCGTCTGCAGTAGAGAATTCTATGCTGACTTCAAGGCGCTGGACATACCAAATTTCGATATCGTTTTGGGTATGGATTGGCTAGTAATAGTCTATGCTGCCCTATTGACTGTCGTCAAAGGAGGGTAGTGTTCGAGATTCCAGAGCATCCGGTCTTTTATTTCAAAAGTAGACACCGTACCCTAGAGCCAAGCACATACAAAGCAAAACCGAAGAAGGCAGTGATTGAAACACATCAAGCAGAGGAAGGATCGAAGCCAGAGGTAGTTCGAGAGTTCGATAATGCATTTCCTGAAGACATATCAGGTTCGCCTCCCGATCGAGCTCTTGAATTCAGCATTGATTTAGTACCTGGAGCACAACCGGTGATCAAAGCATCGTATTGGTTAAGCCCCGAAGGTTTGAAAGAGATCCGAACTCAGTTGGACAAATTATTGAAAAAAGGATGGATTCGTCCCAGCACTTCAAGTCGAAAATGGCCAGTTCTACTTGTGAAGAAGAAGGAAGGTTCATATCGAATGTGCATTGATTATAGAGCTCTGAACAAAGTAACTATAAAGAACAAATATATACTTCCGCGCATCGATGATCTGTTCGATCAGCTAAGTGGGTCTTGCGTTTTCTCCATGTTAGACTTTTGTTCGGGTTATCATCAGGTGAAGGTCAAAGAGTCTGATATTCCGAAGACGGCATTCAGGACTCGCTATGATCATTATGAGTTTCTTGTAATGCCATTCGGAGTGACCAACGCATCAGCTATATTCATGAACCTAATGAATCAAGATTTCCGAGAGTACCTAGAGAGGTTTGTTGTCATCTTCATCGACGACATCCTGGTGTATTCTAAGAGTCGGAAAGAACATGCCGAGCACCTACAAATTGTCCTGGAGACTTTACGACAGTATCAACTCTATGCCAAGTACAGCAAGTGCGAGTTTTGGCTAGATCAAGTCGGTTTTATCGGACATATTGTATCAGGCGATGGAATCTCTGTAGATCCAGGTAAAGTATCAGCAGTAAGCGAATGGCCGACACCGAAGTTAGTGAAGGACATTCGAAGTTTCTTGGGATTAGCAGGATATTACAGAAGATTTATTGAAGGATTCTCGAAGATTGCAACACCCTGACCAAGCTAACGCGTAAAGAAGAAGAATTCGTGTGGTCAGAAGCATGCGAACGAGCTTTCGTAGAACTCAAGTCAAGATTAACATCAGCACCTATTCTTGTCATAACGGACCAATCTGGAGGTTTTGAAGTGCATTGCGATGCATCCGGTAAAGGATTAGGATGTGTTCTACATCAGCACGGTAAAGTTGTATCTTATGCATCAAGACGGCTGAAGATTCATGAGCGTAACTATCCGACGCATGATTTGGAGTTGGCGGCCATAATCTTTGCACTCAAGATTTGGCGTCATTATCTTCTTGGAGAACGAGTGGACATATACACATACCAAAAGAGTCTAAAATAAGTGTTTACTCAGAAAGAGTTGAATATGCGGCAGAGAAGATGGTTAGAACTTATGGCAGACTTCGACATCAACCTACAATATCATTCAGAGAAGGTGAATGTAGTACCTGATGCACTTAGTCGTCAACCATTAGCATTGAATCTTACCGCACAGTGGAAGCTCCGACAAGATTTGCATCAAATGGAGATTGAAGTGATCATGCCAGGTAACGCTTCAAATATGATGAACTTATAAGTTCAATCTACCATTGTCAATCAGATCAAAGCAGCTCAAGTAAGTGATACCAAGTTGCAAAAGATCAGAGAACAAGTAGAAAGTGGACTTCGAATAGACTTCATCATACACGACGACGGGTCTTTGAGATACAGAAATAGGTTGTGTGTATCAAAAGGTTATGTACGGAAAGAGTTGATGAAAGAAGCTCACAGTTCTCCTTATTCAGTACACCCTGGAGGCACAAAGATATACAAAGGTCTGTGTCAAAATTACTGGTGGCATAGAATGAAGCGTGAAGTTGCCAGAAGCGTCGCTAAATGCTTAGTGTGTCTACAAATAAAGGCTGAACATCACAGGACAGCTGGTTAACTTCAACCGATACCTATTCCAGAATGAAAGTAGCAACACATCACTATGGATTTCGTTACTGCACTTCCTCGCAGCACGAAAGGTAACGATGCTGTATGGGTTATTGTGGATCGACTCACAAAGTCGGCTCACTTCATCCCATTTCGAGTTGGCCAATCTACTAAGACATTAGCAAAGAAGTACATGGAGGTATGAATCGAAGTAAGATTTAAACTCTTCAATGTGTACTATTTCTGATATCCATGAACTCATGCAGGAGATCGTGAGATTTCATGGAGTACCTGTTTGCATTGTCTCCGATCGTGACACCAGATTCCGATGGCAATTTTGGCAGAGTCTGCAAGCTAGCTTGGGAACAAGTCTGAACTTTAGCACTGCTTACCATCCATAAACAGATGGACAGTCTGAGCGAACTATTCAGATACTTGAAGATATGCTAAGAGCGTGTATACTAGACTTCGGAGGATCGTGGGAAGATCACCTACATCTTGTGAAGTTTTCATACAATAACAGCTACCAAGCAAGTATAGGAATGGCACCCTTTGCAGCTCTTTATGGAAGGAAGTGTCATTCACCATTAAATTGGGACGACGTCGGAGATAGAGAACTCCTTGGACCTGAGATGATAGTAGCAACAGTGGATGTGGTTCGCACTATCAGGGAAAGAATGCACATAGCCCAAGATCGACAGAAGCACTGGGCTGATGCAAAGCGTCGTCACTTGGTGTTCCAACTGGGAGATCATGTCTTTCTGAAGATTTCTCCAAACTATGGAGTGATTCACTTTGGAAGACGGGGTAAGCTCGGTCTGAGGTATATTGGACCGTTCGACATACTCGAACGAGTCGGAGAAGTGGCTTATCTCTTGGCACTTTCACCTTCATTGGAAGGAGCGCACAATGTATTCCACATATCCCAACTCAGAAGATATGTGAGTCACCCCAGTCATATTCTTGATCACTCCGAGCTCACTGTACAGCCAGACTTATCCTGTGAACAACAACCTGTTGAAATTCTGGACAGAAAGTTAAATTCATTTCGGAACAAGGAAGTAAACTTGGTGCGAGTGATGTGGAGAAAAGACTCACCAGGAGAATCAACATGGGAACGTGAGGAAGACATGCGTGTAAGATACCCTCACTTGTTCGTAAATTAGTCCTTAAAATAAATATAAATTTCGAGGACGAAATTTTTTAAGGAGAGTAGAATGTAACAACTCTGTTTCAGTGCACAGAAAATTATTTAATACTTAATGTACAAATAGAGTATTTGCAATCATGTGTATACTATAAGTATTTAAATTGCTTTTGAACCGCAAGAAACAACTTGTAGCTCATTGGTAAAGCCTTGCACTACTGTGACGTAGCCCCTGTGTTCGAATCCCCCAAGCCACATATATATTTTTTGTTGATTTTCTTTTAAACTTTTAGAAGCTCAAAAGTTTAAACGTGCAAAACACGTAAAATGAAAAGTCACAACAAAATCAAACATGTGCAATGAGGTATATGAGACGACATGGACACGTTGCAGAGATCAACACCCCAACCACCGGATTTGGACCGACGAGATTACCTATGGGGCCGGCGCCGTCGAGCCCCCCTAGGTAATGCTCTGGAATTTTTCCCCTGACATCTTTTGGCCTACCCCACTACCCCCATGTTATTTAATTTCTCTGCAATTATCCATAGAGAGATAATTTCTCTCATAAATCCATTTTAATGCACATTTTAATTCCATACTTCATTATTCTAAACCTTAATTCTATCTTATAAATACCGCCTACACCATAGTCATCTCCATTCTGAAAATTATCACAAAAACGCTCGAAAATTTCCAAGTCCAAAGTTGTACAAGTGGAGTTAGTAAAGGTCAAAGTTCCGACGACGTTTCGGGAAGAATCCGGCGACGAAACGACTCGCCGACGATCCCAAAATCTCCCCCTATCTCTTATCTCTAATTCCAACGTGTAAGTCCTCTCTCCCCTTCTCAATATCTAGTCTAAAACTTTCACTTTTCAAAACTCGTCGGAAGCGGAGTTATTCCGACTTCCGATTCTCTTTTCTTTATAAACTCAAATTATTCTTAAACAACAAATTACCATCTCTTATTATATTGTTTAACAAACATAAAACAACATTCACAACAAGTTTCAATTCAAAATAATATGTATTGCAACTTCTATTTCAATTTTACGGTAAAATACCATTATGTTTACATAAGACATTGCTTATTCATTTTTACCCATATTACCTTGAGAAAACTCATGAGGTAATGACCTATCTCATCACAGCACACATTTTTGACATAGCACGATGACTTTTCGAACATTAATTTGTAGGAAAATACGAATTTACATTTAAATACCATAAACATTCAAAAACCGTTTTCTTTAAAAGTGTATTATTTAATTCATTGCAAATGCACCTGTACAACCCATTTTGGGGAACCCCGATCGGGATGGTGCGAGTTATCGCAAATCCTCGGGCCTAGTAGAGCGAGATGCAGACCTCCTCACGGAGCATCTGATCTCGATGGAAATTTTAATGCAATTTTTAAGAAAAATGTGATTTCTATTAATAAATAAGTTCTATTTTTTATAAATATATATATATATATATATATATATATTATCAAACTATCTAATTTAAGTATACAATATATATATTTAATATTTTCTAAATTAAAGGAATCACAAATTTCATGAATTTACCACTGCAAATCAATACAATTGCAATATTACACTAAAATACCATATACAATGAAATCTAGGTTATATCCACTAGAATATTTCACTTTATAAAAATTACAATTATGAAAACCCTTAAGACGATAATTAAATACTTGAGGTATATTTTAAAAATATAACAAGACTATTTTCAATAAAAATCCTTCAAGTTATATTAATTTATAATAAGGACCCTAGTAAATATAGGTTTAAACGGGACCGGTTCTCTTGAGCCTCAGGGAGCCGGAGAATATGGGTGCTTGCCTATCTAAGGTAGGTAACCTAACAACGGTATTATCAATACAGTAATTGTCTTGGAAAAGACACAAATCCTGCCGTCCATGTGCAGCAGTTACCGATAACTCCAAAACATAAATCAGGACTTCAATTCTGTTTAAAAGTCCGACTCAGTTCGAGTCACGGTCCAATTTGAAAACAATCTGACTTGAATTCAATTCAAGTATAACTACAATACAACATGAATCCATTTATACCATAATTCAATCTATATCAACATGACTCGACCGAATCGAACTATGGAAATACTCTGTTTACATGATTATCTATTTATATCCATTCCGTTTACTTGATATCATGCTTTCGGCAAGTCTTCCATCTATAAAACAAAACAATACAATCAATACAAAAGACATGACGGGGTTTTAAAGGGGTAGACTGGTACGGAATGTGTTAGAAGTGGCACGAAACGGTCACTTTAATACACCTAACCTGAATATCCATTGCTGTTGTTCCTTGGCTTAACGGTTCCTTGTGCTTTGTATATCTTAGTCTACGGAATAGTGGAACTCCTCTCGTATACACCGGCATATTCTATACCAAGCTATAAATAACTACGTTAATATAACAAACTCACCAGTAATATTCTCATATCAGTCTATTCATCTGTCTATTCTTACCTATTTTGGGACTTACCGCACGATTGTTCGCTAACGACATTCCATATCTTCTTTCTTTGAACTGTTGTCAGGTGGATCGGACTCTCTGGAGGTCGAGCCCAGTACTGAAGACTTGGAGCAGTTCACCATTGACCCAGAGCTCTAGATACTTGTATATATTTTCTTTTCGGTTTAGGCATTGCTTTCCATTCGTGTATTTACATTTTCAGATGTACTTGTAAAGAAATGTTAATAAATAAAAGTTGTTGTTTATTTACATTCATGTCTCTTGTGTATATTTTACATTATATTGCTTAGATACACTTAGCGTGATTACTTCTGAGTAAATACATAGCGGGCCTCATTGCGTCTTCTTACCCGTACACTAGGAAGCGGGGCGTGACACCTATAGGCACTCACATGATTAACACGTGAGGCTTAATTAGTTCATTAGGTGTTTTGATTGCAGCACCATAGAAATGGGAATCCTTCGGCGACGGGTTTACGGTGACTCCCAGCTTGTCGTCAACTAAGTGAGTGGCGACTACAAGATATATAGGCCCGAGTTAGCTCGATATAGAAGCTGGGTGGTGGAACTCATGAAAAGGTTCACTCACATTGAACTAATGAGAGTCCCTAGGGCATTGAACGGAAAAGCCGACGTACTCGCTCGCCTAGCCAAAGAGCTGGCTGATCCTGATATGGATGAAATTCTGATCACAATCAGGAGCCGGCAAATTCTTCCCCCAGTCTCTTTACAAGAAGAGGAAAGCGCAGAACAAAAGAGCAATCCTGCCGAAAAAGTTCTGATCATTCAAGAGGAACCCGATTGGAGAAAGCCCATCATAGAGTACCTCCAATACGACAAGCTGCCCGAAGAAAAATCTACGAGGGTTCAGCTGAAGAAGAGAGCTCTTCGATACATGTTTGTAAATAATACGCTATACCGCATATCATATGACCAACTCTGGCTTATGTGTCTGTCATTGGCCGAAGCCCAAAAAGTATTGAAAGAAGTTCACTCGGGCGTCTGCGGGGCTCACCAGTCCGGCCCTAAAATACGGCTTCAAATCAAACGGCTTGGATATTACTGGCCCACCATGATAAGGGATTGCGAAGAGCATGCAAAGAAATGTCATCTCTGCCAAATTCACGGTAATTTCATTCACAAGCATCCCAATCCATTGCATCCTACGGTGGCGTCGTGGCCCTTCGAAGTTGGGGCACCGACATAGTTGGCCCAATTGATCCTCCATCATCGAACGACAACCGGTTCATATTGGCTGGAACAGACTACTTCTCCAGATGGACTGAAGTTGTCCCTCTAAAACAAGTCAAAACAGAAGATATTCTGACGTTCTTCAGACATAATATTCTATATCGCTTCGGTACACCAAGAAGGATCATTTCTGACAACGGGCCTTCTTTCAAGAGCTTCAAAATCTCAAGGTTCGCTACTCAGTACAAGATAGACTGGAGATATTCCTCCATCTATAATCCAAGGGCCAATGGGCTAACTGAATTCTTCAATAAAACTCTATGCAAGCTCCTGAGGAAAAAATGCTTCAGCCAACAAGAGAGACTGGAATCTTAAACTTCACGAGGGGTTGTGGGCATATCGTACCATACACCGTACTCCAACTCAGTCCACTCCATACTCATTACTTTTCGGAGTGGAGGCGATCCTCCCCCTCGAAGTTGAAGTTCCAAGCTTAAGAATGGTCGTTCAGCACGAGTTGACGGAGGAAGAAAATGTGCTCCTTTGGCTCGAAGAGCTCGACGCCCTCGAAGAAAAGAAGCTTGCAGCACAGAAAATATGGAGCTGTACGGAGCCCAAATATCTCGGGCCTATGACAAGATGACCCGTCTCCATGCTTTCAAGAAAGACGAATTGGTGTTGATTCTCAAAAGGCCGATCATCCCCAATCGACATGCCAAGGAAAAATTATAGCCAAATTGGGAAGGGCCATACGTCATCGAGAAAGTGTTCAACGGAGGATCTTACCAACTAATAAGCGCCGAAGGAGAAAGGCCCATGCCACCCATCAATGGCCGATACCTCAAGAAATACCATGCGTGAATGCTCCAAGTAACAGACGAATTGAGCACATCGGCCCTACGGCCTGGATCATAAATCTTGTAGAACCGTATACAATCCACGGGCGTAAACGACCCCTATCTCTCCAAAAGTCCTACCGGCGAGACTACATATAAAGTCCCACCGGCGATGAAGTTCAAAAGAAACGGTATGGCCACAAGCAAAACGGGCACAGATGAAAAGCCGAAAGAGCTCCGTGAGTAAAAACAGCAGGACTGCCGGCGAGTTTGTGGAATCCCGAAAGGGCGCAAACTTGTGAAAAGATGTAAAATACACTCGCAAAGTCCTTTCGACCTTGTGAGAAGTAAATCCCTGCGTGAGATCCTTACGACTCATAAAGGAGCAACACTGTCACACCCCGCTTCCCAGTGTACGGGTAAGGAGACGCGACGAGTCCCGCTACGTATTTACTCCGAAGTAAACACGCTAAGCGTAACTAAGCAATATAATGAATGTACACGAAAAAATGACAAGAGATGTAATTTAACAGCAACTTTTATTTATTAAACAATTCTTTACAAGTACAACTTAAAATGTAAATACAGGAATGGAAAGCATTGCCTAAACAATGGCATGAATATGAAAGTAAATTAAGTACAAGTAAAGCCTAATGGTCGTGCTGCTCAGTAGTCTGCTCCAAGTGATCCTGGCTGGTCTCGAAATCCTTAGAGTCGGATTCTCCTAACAACATTCCAAAGAAAGAAGAGAAAGAATGTCGTCAGCGAACAATCGCTCGGTAAGTCCTAAAGAAGGAAAGAAATAGAATAGACAGGTGGGAGAATATAACTGTTATGATGTTTGATTGTTATGTTAACGCACTTGTTTATAGTTTGGTACAGAAGATGCTTGTGTATACGAGAGGAGTACAACTTACACCGTGGACTTTGGTAACCCGTAGTACAAGGCTCCGTCGATAAAACCACGGAACAACGACATGGATGCATAATTACGTCTTTTAGTGACCACCTCGTGCCACCTTTGACATGTTCCATACCAGTCTACCCCTTTAAATACCCCGTAATGTCTCTTGTATTATTTGTATTATTGTAATGAATGGTTTTATACGACTTGCCGAAACCATGATATCATGTAAACGGAATGGATATAAATAGATAGTCATGTAATCAGAGTATATCCATGGTTCGGTTCCGTCGAGTCATGTTGTTATAGATTGTATCCGGTATAAATGGATTCATATTGTATTATAGTTATACTTGAATTGAATTCAAGTCAAATTGATTTCATATTAGATTAAGACTCTGCCTGAGTCAGAAACTTTAAAACAAATTGAAGTCCTGAATTAGTTTTGATGTTATCGGTAACTGCTGCTTATGGACGACAGGATTTGTGTCTTTTTCTGAGACAATTACCGTATTGATAACACCGTTTTTAGGTTATCTACCTTAGATAGGCAAGCACCCATATTCTCCGGCTTCTTAAGGCTCAAGAGAACTGGTCCCGCTTAAACCTATATTTATTAGAGTTCTTATTGTAAATTAATATAACTTGAGGGGGTTTTAGGGAAAATAGTTTTGATATATTTTCAAAATACACCTCAAGTATTTAATTATCGTCTTTAGGGTTTTCATAATTGTAATTTTTATAAAGTGAAATATTCTAGTGGATATAACCTAGATTTCATTGTATATGGTAATTTAGTGTAATATTAGAATTGTATTGATTTGTAATGGCAGTTTCATGAAATTTGCGATTCCTTTGATTTAGAAAACATGGAATATATATATATATATATATATATATATATATATATATATATATATATATATTGTATACTTAAAGTAGATATTTTGATAATATTTATATATAGTTATAAAATATAGAACATATTTATTAAATAGAAATCACATTTTTCTTAAAAATTGCATTAAAAATTCCATCGAGATTAGATGCTCCGTGAGTATGTCTGCATCTCGCTCTACTAGGCCCGAAAATGTGCGATAACTCGCACCATTCTGATCGGGGTTCCCCAAAATAGATTGTAGAGGCACATTTGCAAGGAATTAAATAATACACTTTTAAAGAAAACGGTTTTTGAATATTTATGGTATTTAAATGTAAACTCGTATTTTCTCACAAACTAATGTTCCAAAAGTCATCGTACTATGTCAAAAATGTGTGTTGTGATGATGTAGGTCATTACCTCGTGAGCTTTCTAAAGGTAATATGGGTAAAATGAATAAGTAATGTCGTATGTAAACATGATGGTATTTTACCGTAAAAATGAAATAGAACTTGCAATACATATTATTTTGAATTGAATCTTATTCTAATGTGTTTGTTTATGATTGCTAAACAATATAAAAAAAGATTGTAAATTTGTTATTAAGATAAATGGTGTTTTTAGTTAAATTATAAACGGAAGTCGGATTAACTCCGCTTCCGACTAGTTTTGAAAATGGAATTCGTTTTAATAGAAAGAGATGGAGGAAAGTGGGACTTACAAATTAGAAATAAAGAAGAGAGGTAGGGGAAGATTTTAGGATCGTCGGGAGTCGTTTGGTCGCTGGATTCTTCCCGAAACGTCGCCGGAACTTCGACCTTTGCTAACTCCACTTGTACAACTTTAGACTTGGAAATTTTAGAGATTTTTTATGATAATTTTCAGAATGGAGATAACTATGGCGTAGGTGGTATTTATAGGAGAAATTAGGGTTTAGGATTATGAATTAAGAATTAAAAATGCATTAAAATTTGGTTTAATGGTGATTTTTAATTCTCTGGATAATTGCAAGGAAAACAAACAGACTGGGGTTAATGGGGTAGGCCAACAGGTGTTAGGGCAACAAAAAATTGAGCATTACCAAGGGGGCTCGGCGGCGCCGGCCCGTGGCGAAATCTCGCCTGTCGTTAGTTATGGGTTGGGGTCTGGATTTTGGCCACGTGTCCCTATCTGTTCATATATCATTTTCCACATATTTGTTTTTATTGTGACTTTTCATTTTACGTGTTTTGCACGTGTAAACTTTTGAGCTTCTAAAAGTTTAAAAGAAAAATCAATAAAAATAATATGTGTCTAGAGAGATTTGAACACATGGGCTATGTCACAGCAGTGCAAGGCTTTACCAATGAGCTACAAGCACTTTCTTGCTGTTCAAAAGCAAATTAAATTTATAACTTGTGCTCAGGCTTAGGTGTTCCTTTCTGTATTTTTGACAAAAATCTGTCCAGAAAGTTTAGGGTTGTTATATTCTACCCTCATTATAAAAATTTCGTCGTCGAAATTTGTAGAAGGAAAGTGTAACAGATTTAAGAAAAGTTTGGTTATAGAATTAGTCATAGTGCATGAAAAATATTCGGAAGAACGAAAGAATGCAAAAGTTTTGAAAAGATTGAAAAAAGATGTAAGGAAATTACCAGGGTTACCTTGATCTACAGTCTCGGTTTCTACGGCCGCTAATGTGAAACCCTGACATCGTGGTACATTCCTCCTAGCTGGAGGCACATTCCTCTGTCCTTGGGGCATGTTTCTCTGCCCTCGCGGAATGTTCCTTAATGCCTGATGGAATTGGCGATTAGGCTGTGCAGGAGGTCCACGTAGAGTTGGAGCTGGGAGAGTAAGACGAGGTGCAGGAGCCTGGATAGATGGACATTGCGGATAAGTGTTGTGAGTTGGAACCGGGTTGCATCTATAAGCACATGTTCCAATTCCATGAGTGGATGCACCACAAACTAAGCACAGGCCTTTTGCGGGCCTACAGTCCTTCCACAAGTGTCCATACCTCTTGCAGTAGAAGCCAAAATCTGGACTTGGCCGGTTATTTGTAACTTCCGGTCTTCTGGGTTCACAAGTTGGCCTCGAAGAGGCTCCTCCTGCCATCTGGATGGCAGGGCGCTTCACTCCGGCAGATTGGGGTCTGTCATTCATCTTTACCGCTGTCTCATATCGACGGGCAGCTTTCAGAGCCAGTTCGTGGGTTGGGAAATCCCCTGTAGCTAAGGCATCTTGGATCTCCGGATCTAACCCTTACTGAAATCATCTAGATCTGATCTCAGCCATCGGTATCAAGTATGTCGCGAACCTACTGAGCATAGTAAACTCAGCATCATACTCATCCACGGATTTGGTCCACATCGAACCCTGTTGTAGGTGGATGAATTGCTGCTCCATGTCAAATTGGGCAGTCTCGGGGAAATATTTCGCGTCGAATATCTTGCGAAAAGTCCTCCATTCGATCGGCTGGTCAAGACGGTTTTCTTCTGCCTTCCACCAAACTCAGGCGTTGTCAGTGAGTTGCAGCTTCGCAACTCGTACCAAAGCGATCTATGACACTTTTGCTGCCGCCAAATCGTCCTCAATACTCTGAGCCCATTCTTCAGCTTCCAGAAGGCTCTCTTTTCCTGAAAATTGCTCTGGGTGCAATGCCCGGAATTGCTTCACTCCGGGCGCTTCCGCTTCTGGACGGTTCAGTAATATAGCAGTCTGCTACTGCTGTCCTTCCAGGAGGTTTCGGATTGCCTCAAGCGGTACCGTCTGCTCAATTATCGGAGCAGCAACGGTAGGCGTAAGCGGTAGAGGTGGTGGTGTGTTGTTGATGTTTGTGCTGGTATTGTCTAGAGAATCCATAACCTTGAAAGAAAAATAGGGTTATGATAGATTCAAAGTATATGCAATTGTAAGATTCAAGAAATATAAAATGTAAAGAATGTTGTTAGTTGATGATTCTTGTGTTATATTGCTTAGGAATTCATGTAGAATTGAATTGCATGTCCATGCAAAATGGACCTGCATGGTAGGATTCCATGAAGCACTGACCTGCATGGGCCGCCAACAAAACCTGTCACGCCCCGCTTGTTCATATCAGAATTTTGCATTATTATATCGCCCATCTTAATCATATTACAAATAAATAGGTGCTTTTGATCCATATCTGCTAAATAGTTGCAGGTTACAGGTTCTCAGAACAATACAGTGAAATTCATGAAAAGACGTTACAAAAGTGAGACTACGACCAATAATAGATGAATCTGTATGATGCCGCCTAACAGTTCAAGGAACAAATGAAGATCAGTAAATAGTTCAATGCACAAAGCACAAGGGCAGCACAAGATTCAAGACTTCAACGCGAAGCTTACGGTAAAAATCCACATAATTCTGCACTGTTGGAAATCTGGAAGAAAATAGAAAAGATTCTGAGAAACCAAGTGAAGAAAACAGAAGGAAAAAGCAACATGAAGTATCACTGAAGAACTGAGTCCAAGAGCCCACAATACGGCCGCGGAACCGCGGCCAAACATGGCTTTCTGCCGCGGAACCGCGGCCGTGCAACGCACGTGTCGGTGGGTGTCGGTGCTTTGACCCGGCTTTTTTAGGGTAGTTCTTTAAATTCAGATATGGATCAGATGTAAAACCTAGGGTTTCTCCTATCTATAAATAGGAAGGCCAAAAACCTAATTAGACATGCCTCTTTTTATTTTCTAGATCTAAATTTTAATTCCTTATAATCCTTGAAGAAGTCATCAATAAAAGTAAGTGTTTTTCATTTTATCTTGCATTCTTCTTAATTAAAATTTATTATCTGCTATTTTATTTTCTCTTTTATTATTTGCAACTTAGATGGTCTTTTAAAAATTAGAAAATGAATTCCATCGTAACTTTCCTAATGAGTGAGTAATTCCTCACTTGTTAGGGTTAGAATAGGGAAGGTTTGAGAGAAGGAAATCTCTCTCACTCCTTTCTTTGCCCATATAACTTTTAAAATATGGACTCTATTTAATCCAATCACACACCGCTCACTGCGGCATCCTATCCTAAATGATAGCGGTGATTCCCTAGTTAGACCGGTTGTGGTTGAATTAACTAGAGGTTAGGGCTAAGAGCCAAGAAAGAACAGACAAGGACCAAAAGGAAGAAACCAAGTTTCTTCCTAGTCGTGCTAATCCCCTTTGTTGACTATTACCCTAACACCTATATTCTTAAGTAGAGCAAAGAAAGCAGTGAGTAGAATCCCTTTTCCAAACTAACCTAATCCTAACCCTAACAAGACTTTAAATCAAATTAATCTCATTATTAGATTTTAAAACAAAACCCTACCAAAAATAGGACTTAACTCGTTAGAACTTAAAGAAAGAACACTATTTCCCTGTGGACCGACCCGTACTCAACCGGCTAGCTACCAAGCGACATCGTCTTGATTGCGGTATTCTTTGAGATTAAAACGCACGTACAAATCAGCGAACAATCAAATGGCGCCATTGCCGGGGAAACGGTAGTTATTTACTTTTTGTAATTTCGGGTTAATTGAAATTGAAAAAATTATAAAAATTGAAAATATAAAAACTAAAAAAAATATCATCTTGTTCTTTTTGATCGGTTTTTGTGCGAATTGTGCAGGAACGGAAGACGGACTGATTCAGATCTGGAGTAAGATTAGTAAACAAATCCAGAAATAGAAGATCTGAACAGACAGAGGAGAACCACAACAAAACAGAGAAAATTTTTGAAGCACTGAACCGATTTATCCACCGCGGAACTGCCGCAGATTTGAACATTTAATGCGGATCCGCGCCATTTGCTGACGCCAGCACTCAGATTTCTCTGTGAGTATTTCTTGTCTTCTCTTCTACCCCCTGAACTCCACTGAAAAATTTTCCTGCAGGGTTCTTTGCACAAAACTTCTTCTCCCTCTCCAATAAATCATTTTTATACAGGATTCTTTGCGCCGCAAATAAAAAGAAAATTTTTGGCATGTGTTTTAGATTTTGTGTGTTAATTGCTTTGCATATTTAAAACGGAATTTAAGGGGCTATAACACCAATCAAGATTTGGTGGGGATTTCATTACCATTCCTAAGACCCCAGAAATCACAAAAAGCATATGCATCACCCTCGAGTTAATTAAAAATATCTAGACTCAGCCAATTAAGGACGGTCGCGCTCATTAGGACAGAGGAAGGTTATGGGCATTCAGTCGTTTATCTAAACCTGACTTTGTGGTGCTTAGGCTAGACAAGTGAGAAAGGTAACCTTAAAAGTCCCGTCTCACGGTGATTCGTGAGCGGAACCCTCCTTTCTTCACTTGTGCTTACCTGGCCACAATTGGCGGTGAAGAGGCGATTTGAGGGATATCTCACAACTTGTCGCTTTGGACCGGTTAGGAGCAGTCTAGTTGATTTAGGAAACCCTAGCTTTAGGCTTGATTGTGCATGGTTAAATTGTGATTGTTTGAAAGTGTGTCGTAGTTCCGTACAAAATCTTTTGCAAAATTCTTTATAAAAATAAAAAAAAACACAAAACAAAATTTTTACAAAAACTTGCCATTTGTCGCTAGAATTCCATTGCACCCAACCTTCACCCACATTTCCTCATTGACGTTTTCTTACCCTCACATTCTACGTTTGACTACACTAAGACTCGTTTAGTGTATGTCCGGTTGGACTAGGGACACTAGTGACCGTTTAGTCCGTGTCTCATTAGTCGCTGCTAACGACGCGTTCGACTCCGATGTCAAAACTCCCTCCACTTCTTCATCTTTACCTTCATCTTCACATTCATCATCTTCTAAGGAGATGTCAGGATTCAATTCTAACAACCTCTTACCTACCTCGGGACTGATTCCACCACAACTGGGTGCGAATAACCCGCAACACCCTCCTGTTGTAGCGCCCCAGCGAATCGCGCTCCAGGATCTTTTCTATCCTACCCACACCGCACTTCCTACTTGTCTTTCACTTCCGCCGGCTAATGGGGACAATTTCGAAATTAAGCCCCACTTCATCAATATATTGCCCAAATTTCACGGGCTGGAATCCGAAGATGCCTATATCTTCATTAACAAATTCCAGAATATTTGTGCAATGATGAAGACCACCCAACTGTCCGATGATGCTATAAGGCTACGAGTCATTCCCTTCACATTATGTGACCTAGCTGAAGAGTGGCTATATAGTACAGCATCGCATTCCATAAACAGTTGGGAAGAGTTTGTTAAAACTTTTCTTAAAAAGTTTTACCCACATCACAAGACCGTGAGAATTCGCAATGCAATTAACCAATTTTCCCAGCTTCCTTCCGAACCTTTTTGAAAGTGTTTCCAATGATTTAAAGACCTTCTTGTTCAGTGCCCTCATCATGGTATTGAGAGATGGCAACTTTGCCAAACCTTATAGGAAGGACTGAACCCATCAACTAAGCAGTTGCTGGAAACCATTTGTCAAGGTCACTTCCTAACCAAGTCTGACGAAGAAGCTTGGCAATTTCTCGACGATCTTGCTGAACAAACACTTCAGTAGGAAAGCACTAGACAGACCACTTCGTCTATTTCATCTACTTCATCAGGACCGTCTAGGGCAAGTGTTCACCAACTTGATATGTCAATTGCAATGAAAGCCGAAATGGCCGCAATTACACGAAAACTAGAAGCAATTGAGAGCAAATTCTCATCGCCTTCTCCTGCCCTTACTTTACCCCCTCGCACTATATGCGCTTGTTGTTCGGATCCGTCCCATTTAATTGAAGAGTGTCCTTACAACCCACCTGCTCAAGGACAGGATCAAGTCAATGCTGCCTTTTAGCAAAGACAAAGAAATGATCCATACTCTTCAACTTACAATCCTGATCAGAGGAACTACCCCCAATTTCGCTTGGAATCAAAATCAACAACAATTCCAAGGCAACAACAATTTCCTGAGGCCTCCTCCTCAATAACAAACCCTTCAACAAACTCAATATCAGCAACCTTTCCAGCCCCAACCTTACCAAAACCAAATGAACAATTTTGCACCAAACAACTCTTTTCCTCAAAACAATTTTGTTCCACCAAATAACGATAAGGTCACCTCGCTAGAACGAAGTCTGGATGCGTTTTTAAAACAATCAACTCAATTCTCAGCCAACATCCAGTCTTCCATTCAGTCTTTGGTACAACACACTACATCACATGGGCAAAGTATCAAAACCATTGAAGCCCAAATTGCACAACTGAATCCTGCTTTAAGCGAGCGAGAGAAGGGGAAGCTTCCATCTCAACCACAGCCAAATCCTGGTCACCCACAAAATGCATATGTTGCTCATGAACAACAAAACCATAATGTGAGTGCCGTGACTACATTGAGATCTGGAAGGATGTTGCACAACAATGTTGGCACTAATGATGACACCTCGTCCGCCGCTTCTTCTTCTTCATCTTCTTTTTCATCTTCAGAGCCTGTTCTCCATTCTTCACAAGGCTCTAATTCTTCTACTACTCCGAACGGACCCACATCTCACTCCACGAAAACACCAACACTGGGATCCGTTCCAACTCCGCAATCTCCTCCACAAACATTGGACTCAACAAATTTTCAAAATATTCCATTTCCAAACAGGTTGAGATCCAATAAACAAACTCCACAAATGGAAAAGATTGTGGAGTTATTTAAACAGGTTAGCATAAATATTCCTATATTGGATGCAATCCAACAAGTCCCTTCTTACGCTAAAATTTTGAAGGACTTATGCACCAAGAAGAGGAAATCACAGGTACCTAAGAAATTTTTCTTGGCTAGTGCAGTAAGTGATGCTCTTATCCAACCTTTACCTCAAAAACGAAAGGACCCTGGCTGTCCTACAATTTCAATAACTATTGGGGATAAGAACATCAACCGCGCACTATTAGATCTTGGTGCCAGTGTTAACCTGCTTCCTTATTCAGTGTATGAGCAATTAGGCGTTGGAGAGCTGAAACCCACACATTGTACTCTCCAAATGGCTGACCGATCCATCACCCATCCTAGGGGTGAGTTAGAGGATGTGTTGATTAAAGTAGGAGACTTCATATTCCCCGTTGATTTCATTGTTATGGACACACAGCCTGTAGCTAACTCCCGGAGTCAAATTCCGATGATACTCGGTCAACCATTCCTAGCGACTTCTAATGCGGTGATCAATTGTCGGAATGGTTCGATGAACCTGTCTTTTGGAAATATGACAATTGAGCTCAATATTTTTAAGTTGGGAAATCAGCCCGCCGAACCTAATGCTAATATACTTGATGTTTGCTCGATCCAAGAGATCACCCAGGAGGACTGTGAGCTCGAAAAATTTCTGTTCGATCACAGCAATTTTGATGCCACTAGTGCGTTCCTCCTTGAATCCGATACTGCTTTCACACCTGATAATGACTACGAGTGTTTCACTTTCTTGAACGATTTTGAAGAATCACCACCCGAGTTTGAATCCTTTGAATTTTCGGATGAGTTAGCTGAATCATCCGACTCGGTTGCTTACACTCGTTTTGAACCTCTGTTGGAATTCTTCGAGTTTGAGATAATTTCAGCAATTTTACCTTCAATTGTTTCGCCTCCAACACTCGAACTCAAGATATTGTCGTCTCGCCTTAAATATGCTTACTTAGGTGAGAATGAGACCCTTCCTGTGATCATCACGGCTTCTCTAGCCCCCGAGCAAGAGAAAGCCCTTTTAACGGTCTTACAACAATCGGCAAGCTTTTAGCTGGAGTATGGCGGACATCAAGGGGATTAGTCCCCTAATTGTTGAACATCATATTCATATGATGGATGATGCCAAGCCAGAAAGAGATCCACAGAGACGACTCAACTCAATCATGAAGGAGGCTGTTAAAAAGGAGATCGTAAAATGTCTTGATAGTGGTATCATTTACCCTATCTCTGATAGCCAGTAGGTTAGCCCATTCACGTTGTCCCAAAAAAATCGGGTATTACGGTCATAACCAATGAGGCGAATGAATTAATACCTACTCGCACCCAAACTGGGTGGCGAATATGCATCGATTATAGAAAACTCAACGCCGCGACACGGAAAGACCACTTTCCATTACCTTTTATTGACCAAATGCTAGAATGATTGGCTGGGCATGAATTTTATTGCTTTTTGGATCGCTATTCCGGCTATAATCAAATTCTCATCGCCGAAAATGATCAATACAAGACCACATTCACTTGTCCTTTCGGTACGTTTGCTTACCGTCGCATACCCTTTAGGTTATGCAATGCACCCGCTACTTTCCAGCGGTGTATGATGGGTATTTTTTCAGACATGGTGGAAAAATTCTTGGAAATCTTCATGGATGATTTCTCCATTTTCGCTGACTCCTTTGATGAGTGTTTGCTACATTTAGACGCAGTCCTTACCCGTTTAAGGATAAGAATCTTACTTTAAATTGGGAGAAATGCCATTTTATGGTACGAGAAGGTATTGTCTTAGGATATATCATCTCGCAAAATGGCAATTAGGTAGATAAAGCTAAGATTGAAGTCATTTCCAATCTTCCTCCCCCCAAATGCGTCCGAGACATTCGAGCCTTCCTTGGCCATGCCGGACTCAATAGACGGTTCATCAAGGATTTTAGCAAGATTGCTAGACCCTTGACTCTTTTGTTGGCCAAGGACACTACTTTTGATTTCGACTCGAGCTGTATGAAAGTGTTTGAGTCTTTAAAAAACTCACTTACTTCCGCTCATATTCTTTCGTCTCCTGACCGGACGCATCCATTTGAAATTATGTGCGATGCATCTGATTTTACCATTGGTGCTATCCTTGGACAGCACATTAATAAGATGCCGCATGTAATTTATTACGCTAGCCGAACCTTAAACGAGGCCTAATTAAATTACACAACAATCGAGAAGGAGTTCTTAGCTGTTGTGTTTGCACTAGAAAAGTTCAGGCCCTACTTAATCAACTCTTCAGTCATCGTTTACACTGACCATTGAGCTCTTCGCCATCTTTTTGCGAAGAAGGACGCTAAATCTCGGCTGATACGTTTGATCCTCCTACTACAAGAGTTTGATCTTGTCATCAGAGACAAGAGAGGATGCGAAAACGTAGTCGACGACCATCTTTCACGCCTTCCTTCTTCGCCAACGCTTCAAATTCCTATAAAAGACATTTTTCTAGATGAGCAGCTCTTGACTGTATCATGCGAACCTTGGTTCGCAGATATTGTGAATTATTTGGCCACCGGACTTATACCAAATGAATGGTCGAATCAGGGCAGACTCCGATTCCTATCCCAGGTAAAACATTTTTACTGGGATGAACCATATCTATTCAAATACAGTCCCGACCAAATTATTCGTCGGTGTGTCCTTGACAATGAGTTTAAGAGCGTGCTGTCATTTTGCCACGATAAAGCGTGTGGCGGGCATTTTGGCCCTAAAAAGACAGCCGAAAAGATCTTGCAGTGTGGCTTCTACTGGCCACAACTTTTTAAAGACACATATGATTACTGCAAGATATGCTCCCGGTGCCAACACTTGGGCCGGATATCTAGGAGAAATGAAATGCCGCTCCAACCAATATTGGTT
Source organism: Agapanthus africanus (assembly GCA_030015575.1). Classification (NCBI taxonomy): domain Eukaryota; kingdom Viridiplantae; phylum Streptophyta; class Magnoliopsida; order Asparagales; family Amaryllidaceae; genus Agapanthus; species Agapanthus africanus. The sequence goes on from CM057337.1 coordinate 736,654,358, forward strand.
GCTGAAATTTTTGATGTTTGGGGGATAGATTTTATGGGACCGTTTCCAAATTCTTTTGGAAACGTGTATATTCTCCTCGCTGTTGACTATTTTTCTAAGTGGGTCGAGACTGTGCCCAGCCAGACTAATGATAACAAGGTTGTCGTTAGATTCCTCAAAGAAAACATTTTCTCTCAGTTTGGGCACCCCCGCACAATCATCAGCCATAATGGAACTCATTTCTGTAATAGGACTTTCGAATCCTTAATGCGGAAATATTCTATTAATCACAAGCTTTCAATACCCTATCATCCCCAAACTTATGGGCAAGCCGAGATTTCAACTCGACAAATTAAACAGATGTTGGAGAAAACGGTTTCCAAAAACCGTAAAGATTGGTGAAGAGATCCGTAGGCACGGATGGAATTTTTTTCGGTGAAGAGATTCGTAGGCGCGGATGGAATTTTTTAATGTTCAATCGTCCGAATGCCTTCGCGCTTCCGGATCTCGTCACCCGATTTTACGAGTGCATGGAGGATGGATGCCTCTCACAACGCGGATATATTAGGCTAGTTTGGGGGGGATAGGGAAATCATAATCGATAGGGACTTCATCCATGAAGTCACCTTAATTCCTAGATTACCTACCCATGACCAACCCCTCCAATTCGAAGATTACCTACCCTTGATGGGTAATGACTGTTCGAGGGAGCCACGTAAGGGCATCCAGGCTAGAATCCTCTTTGCGAATGTACTAACTGTGTGCCGTTGGACACAAAATAACATTTTTGGTAGTTCGCACAATACGACATTTTTCACACCATCCCTTCATATCGTGCACACCTTGATGACTAGGAACCTAAGCTATGATATGTGCACAGTCTTACATCACTCTATTGGTGCGGGCAAGAGGGCTGCCAATTACCCATGCCCTATGTTGGTGACACAACTGTGTTGCTATTTCCTCCCTGTGGAGGAATTCGAGTTTTATATGCATGGAGGTATCCCTATTAGACCTCTTATTGAGGGCGTATCCATGTTCTATACCCACCTAAATGATGTATGGTCGCGCACTGAGCCGGCCGTGGATGTACCTGCCAAGACACCCAGCTCGAGCTCGACCGCGAGCAAGGAAGAGCTTACCCCTGCAGCACATGCACGTTTACTTAGGAAAGCTAATAGGGGATAGACAGATTGATTGGGATGGTGACCAACCTGGATCATCGAGTGACAGAAATAGAGCACGGTATGACCACCCTGCTGGCGAGAGAGGAACGTTCTCGTTCACGTTCGAGGGTACAGCGAGGCCATAAACAGTGAGGGCACTGCTTTTGATAAGTTTGGGGGTGGAGGTGGTTTGTAAATAGTTATCTTTGCATTGCATATTTTTATTTTTGTACATATTTGTTTTTTTTCTTTCTTTGCATATTTAATTCCGCATTGCATCTTTATAAAAAAATGATAAAAATTAAAAATAAAAATAATAAAAAATATAAAATATAAAAGCCAATAAAAATTGAAACTTTTTTTTAAAAAATTATAAAAATTGAAAAATTCAATTTTGGCCATATTTGACTTAAGTTCAACAAGACGGTTGAATAGTAGGAAAAAACTAGATCCTAAACTTAGTAAATTAAAAACCCTAAAAATAACCTTTCTTAAAGTTTAACTATAGAAAATATATGTCCTTGTAGTATATTTAGAAATAGGCAAATTTTGAGTTCAGTTCTTGGGCTAAGTCAAAATAAGGGAAGGGTATTAAATTTTTATTTGAAGGGTAAGTTTGAAAAATAATTCCGAAGCTTAAGTCTAAATTCTGAAAATATATACTCTACAACTTGCACAAACACGCACCTTGAAACATGGAATAGTAGAGGATACCTTAAAATGTTCTTGTCTAAAATCCTTAGTATGAAGGAAAATAAAAGTATAAGTGTGACTAAAGAGATAAAAAAAAATGAACACTGGTTTTGTAATTACTTAAGGCTGCATAAATAAATAAAAAAATATAGCGAGTGTGCTTTATCACCTAGTGCCTTAGACCAACTGGTTTGTGAGTCACTGCTAAGCCTTAGGTATTACAAGACGAGGAATTACGCCTAAATGCGCAAACACATTTTATAATCGGTCGTTCGATACCTCAAAAAGTATTGACGGTCGCATGAAAGATGTGTGAGCAATTTCATCTAAAATTCACCAACTAAAAGTATTTTGGAAGATGGACAAGAGTATGATAGCTAGAATTGTATTTCCAAGTGTAGGGGGTGATACATACACACATGTAGGAGTATATGATAGGGGTTTGGATGAGAGATAAGAATGAAAGATAGGGCTTATACCTTCAGTAGAGATGATAAAAATTCCTAAGTTGAGATTGAACCTTAGAAAGAAAATTCAAAAGATACCGAAAGCTTAATTAATTTGCAGAACATATACGATCTTAAGTTAAATGAAAAATGAGTGTGAAAAATACGGATTGATGATTTCTAAGTAGAAGATAATAGACTTTCTTGCTAGAATAGTGAATTGAAGAATGAAAGTCAACAGGCCAAATTGATTAGATTTTATGGGTAGTATTCGCTGAAAACCCTCAAGAGACAACACTCCTCCTATTAGGCACACCTAGAGGTTTAACGGCTTGTTGCACGAGCTCATTGCAATCGCGTTTCCCTGTGAAAGTGATTTTAGAATTTTTTCGAGAATAAAGTTGGCTTTGCTCGGGACGGGCAAAAGATAAGTTTAGGGGTATTTGTTCATATCAGAATTTTGCATTATTATATCGTCCATTCTTAATCATATTACAAATAAATAGGTGCTTTTGATCCATGTCTTCTAAATAGTTGCAGGTTACAGGTTCTCAGAACAATACAGTGAAATTCATGAAAAGACGTTACAAAAGTGAGACTACGACCAATAATAGATGAATCCGTATGATGTCGCCTGACAGTTAAACGAACAAATGAAGATCAGTAAACAGTTCAATGCACAAAGCAAAAGGGCAGCACAAGATTCAAGACTTCAACGCGAACCTTACGGTAAAAGTCCACATAATTCTGCACTGTTGGAAATCTGGAAGAAAGTAGAAAAGATTCTGAGGAACCAAGTGGAGAAAACAGAAGGAAAAAGCAACATGAAGCAACACTGAAGAACTGAGTCCAAGAGCCCACAATACGGCCGCGGAACCGCGGCCAAAAATGGCTTTCTGCCGCGGAACCGCGGCCATGCAACGCACGTGTCGGTGCACGTGTCGGTGGGTGTCGGTGATTTGACCCGGCTTTCATAGGGTAGTTCTGTAAATTCAGATATGGATCAGATGTAAAACCTAGGGTTTCTCCTATCTATAAATAGGAAGGCCGAAAGCCTAATTAGGCATGCCTCTTTTTATTTTCTAGATCTAAATTTTAATTCCTTGTAATCGTTGAAGAAGTCATCAATAAAAGTAAGTGTTTTTCATTTTATCTTGCATTCTTCTTAATTGAAATTTATTATCTGCTATTTTATTTTGTCTTTTATTATTTGCAACTTAGATAATCTTTTAAAAATTAGAAAAATGAATTTCATCGTAACTTCCCTAATGAGTGAGTAATTCCTCACTTGTTAGGGTTAGGATAGGGAAGGTTTGAGAAAAGGAAATCCCTCTCACTCCTTTCTTTGCCCATATAACTTTTAAAATATGGACTCTACTTAATCCAACCACACACCGCTCACTACGGCAACCTATCCTAAATGATAGTGGTGATTCCCTAGTTAGACCGGCTGTGGTTGAATTAACTAGAGGTTAGGGCTAAGAGCCAAGAAAGGACGGACAAGAACCAAAAGGAAGAAACCAAGTTTCTTCCTAGTCGTGCTAACCCCTTTGTTGACTATTACCCTAACACCTATATTCTTAACTAGGGCAAAGAAAGCAGTGAGTAGAATCCCTTTTCCAAACTAACCTAATCCTAACCCTAGCAAGACTTTAAATCAAATTAATCTCATTCTTAGATTTTAAAACAAAACCCTACCAAAAATAGGACTTAACTCGTTAGAACTTAAAGAAAGAACACCATTTCCCTGTGGACCGACCCGTACTCAACCGGCTAGCTACCAAGCGACACCGTCTTGATTGCGGTATTCTTTGAAATTTAAACGCATGCACAAATCAGCGAACAATCACCGCTTCCCAGTGTAGGGAAAGGAGATGCGACAAGGCCCACTATGTATTTACTCCGAAGTAAACACGCTAAGCGTAACTAAGCAATATAATGAATGTACACAAGAAAATGATAAGAGATGTAATTGAACAACGAATTTTATTTATTAAACATTTCTTTACAAGTACAACTGAAAATGTAAATACATGAATGGAAAGCAATGCCTAAACAATGGCATGAACATGAAAGTAAAGTGAGTACAAGTAAAGCCTAATGGTCGTGCTGCTCAGTAGTCTGCTCCAAGTGCTCCTGGCTGGTCTCGAAATTCTCTGAGTCAGGTCCTCTTGACAACATTCCAAAGAAAGAAGAGAAGAAAGGTCGTCAGCGAACAATCACTCGGTAAGTCCTAAAGAAGGAAAGAAATAGAATAGACATGTGTGAGAATATAACTGTTATGATGTTTGATTGTTATGTTAACGCACTTGTTTGTAGCTTGGTACAGAAGATGCCACTGTATACGAGAGGAGTACAACTTATACCATGGACTTTGGTAACCCGTAGTACAAGGTTCCGTCGATAAAACCACGGAACAACGGCATAGATGTATAGTTACGTTTTTTAGTGACCACCTCGTGCCACCTTTAACATGTTCCGTACCAGTCTACCCATTTAAATACCCCATAATGTCTCTTGTATTGTTTGTATTATTGTAATGAATGGTTGTATACGACTTGCCGAAACCATGATATCATGTAAACGGAATGGATATAAATGGATAATCATGTAATCGGAGTATATCTATGGTTCGGTTCGGTCGAGTCATGTTGTTATAGATTGTATCTGGTACAAATGGATTCATATTGTATTATAGTTATACTTGAATTGAATTCAAGTCAGATTGATTTCATATTAGATTAAGACTCTGCCTGAGTCAGAAACTTTAAAACAAATTGAAGTCCTGAATTAGTTTTGATGTTATCGGTAACTGCTGCACATTGACGCCAGGATTTGTGTCTTTTTCCAAAACAATTACCGTATTGATAACACCGTTTTTAGGTTGTCTACCTTAGATAAGCAAGCACCCATATTTTCCGGCTCCCTGAGGCTCAAGAGAATGGTCCCGCTTAAACCTATATTTACTAGGATCCTTATTGTAAATTAATATAACTTGAGGGGGTTTTATGAAAAATAGTTTTGATATATTTTCAAAATATACCTCAAGTATTTATTTATCGTCTTTAGGGTTTTCATAATTGTACTTTTTATAAAGTGAAATATTCTAGTGGATATAACCTAGATTTCATTGTATATGGTATTTTAGTGTAATATTGGAATTGTATTGATTTGTAATGGAAGCGGAGTTAATACGGCTTCCGATTCGGTTTTTCTTCAAAACTCAACTTTTCTTAATCCATAACATACCATACTCTAACATATAGTTTAACAAACATTAATAAATCTATTAAAACAAGTTTCACCGTAAAAGAATCATTTTTGTAACTTTTATCGCATTTTTACAGAAAAATACCATATATTTTAGTTTCGACATAATAACTTTATTCCTTACTATACCTTTAGATAAACTCACGAGGTAATGACCTATCTCACCACAACACACATTTTTGACATAGCACGATAAATTTTGGGACAACAGAATATGGGAAAATACGACTTTACAAATAAATACCCTAAACTTAAAAAACCGTTTTCTTTAAAAAGTGTATTAATCAATTCCTTGCAATTGCGCCTCTACAACCCACTTTTTGGGACCCCGTTCGGGATGGTGCAGATTATCGCACATCCTCGAGACTAGTAGAGCGAGATGCAGACCTCCGCAATGAGCATTCGATCTCGATGAAATTTTTATATATTTTTCTTTAGAAAATGAGATTTTTACAAGAAAATAAATAAATTATTTTCATTAAATATATATATATTATCAAAATACCTATTTTAATTATATAAATATTCCAAGTTTTCTAAATCAAAGAAATCACTATTACATGAAAATACCATCCAAATACAACACGATTCCAATATTTCAATAAAATACCATATATTATAAAGTTAGGTTCTACTAACTAGAAATTTCACATCTATAAAATATACATCTATGAAAACTCTAAATACGATAATTAAATGCTTGAGATGTATTTTGAGATTATACCAAAACTAATTTTACATAAAACCCTCTCAAGTTATATTAAATAACAATAAGGACCCTAGTAAATATAGGTTTAAGCGGGACCAGTCTCTTGAGCCTCAGGGAGCCGGAGATATAGGTGCTTTCCTATCTAAGGTAGACAATCTAACAAACGGTGTTATCAACACGGTAATTGTCTTGGAAAAAGACACAAATCCTGCCGTCCATGTGCAGCAGTTACCGATAACATCGAAACTAATTCAGGATTTCAAGTTCTTTTTAAAGTGTCTGACTCAGACTGAGTCTCAATCTAATCAATCTGATTTGAATGTAATTTAAGTATAAACTACAATACAACATGAATCCATGAATCCGTCTAATCAATCTATATCAATCTATATTGACTGAACCGAACCATGGATATTCTTCATATACATGTTCATCCATTATATCTGTTCCATTACTGATATCATGGTTCCGGCAAGTCATCCATATACAATTTACAATACAAGAAAAAATAATACAAACAACACAGTCAAGACATCGCGGGGTTTATAAGGGGTAGATTGGTACGGAAGCTGCTAAAAGTGGCACGAGACTGTAACTATAATACACCTAACGTGAATATCCATTGCCGTTGTACCGTGGATGAACGGTTCCTTGTGCTCCGTATACCTTAGTCTCCGGAATAATGAGACTCCACTCGTATACACTGGCATTTTCTGTACCAAGCTACAAACAACAGCGTAAACAATATAATACAACTTTAAAAGTTACATTCTCTTTCTGTCTATTCTGTCTATACCTATTCTTTGGGACTTACCGAGCGATTGTTCGCTGACGACATTCCTTTCTTCTTTCTTTGGAATGTTGTCAGCTGGATCGGACCTTCTGGAGACAGAGCCCAGCAGTGAGGATTTGGATCAGATAGCCTTCGACCCAGAGCTCTAGTTTACTTGTATATATTTTCATTTTGGTTATGCTACTGTTTAGGTATTGCTTTCAGTGCATGTATTTACATTTCAGCTGTATTGTAAAAAAATGTTTAATAAATAAAGTTGCTATTCATTTACATCTTGTCTCTTGTGTGCATTCATTTTATATTGCTTAGATACGCTTAGCGTGTTTACTTCTGAGTAAATACGTAGGGGCCTCGTCGCGCCCTCTGCCCGTGCACCGGGAAGCGGGGCTAGACAAGTTTTATTGGTGGCCCATGCAGATCAGCTTTGTATGGACATGTAAGTCAGTTCTGCATGGACATGCGGGTTAATTCTGCATTAAGTCCTAAGCAATATAACACAAGAACCAGCAACTGAAAATATTCTTTACAATTCATATGAATCTTCCAATTCCATATATTTTGAATTATTCCTAACCCAAATTTTTTCTTTCAAGGTTATGGATTCCCTAAACAACACCAGCACAAATATCAACAATACTCCCCCACCTTTACCGCTTACACCAGCCGTCGTTGCTCCGATCAACGAGCAAACGGTCTTGCTTGAGGCGATCCGCAGCCTGCTGGAAGGACAGCTGCAGACTGCTATCTTGATGAACCATCCAGAGGTGGAAGCACCTGTGGTGAAGCAATTCAAGGCTTTACACCCCAAGCAATTCTCAGGAAAAGAGAGCACTCTAGAAGCTGAGGGGCTCTGAGTATTGAAGATGATCTGGCAGTGGCACAAGTGCCAGAGATAGCTTGGGTTCGAGTTACGAAGCTCCAGCTCACTGACAATGCACGGGTCTGGTGGAAGGCGGAAGAAAGCCATCTCACCCAACCGATCGAATGGAGGACTTTTCGTGATATGTTTGACGCGGAGTACTTCTCTGAGACTGCCAGATTCGACATGGAACAGCAGTTCATCTACCTACAACAGGGTTCAATGTGGACCAAATCAGTGGATGAGTACGATGTTGAGTTTACCTTGCGCAGTCGGTAAGATATGTCTCAATATTTCGATTTTCTAAATATCACATACAACACAGCTAACACAATACCTTAACAAATTCGCGGCATTCCTGATACCGACAGATAAGATCAGAGCTCGTCAATTTCAGCAAGGGTTAGATCCGGATATCCAAGCTGCGTTAGATTCAGGGGATTTCCCGACCCATGAAATGGCTTTGAAAGTTGCCCGTCGAAATGAGGCAGTGGTAAAGATAAGGGGAAAACCTCAATCTGCCGGAGTTAAGCGCCCTGCCAATCAGATGGCAGGAGGAGCCTCTTCAAGGCCACCATTTGTGCCCAGGAGACCGGGAGTACCGAAAAACCGGCCCAACCTAGCCTTTTGTGCCTACTGCAGGATGGATAAACATCTGGCAAAGGACTTCTGGCGTGCGAATCATCTTTGGTTAGTCTGTGGATCACCCGCACATGACATTGGGTCTTGTCCTCGTAGGCACAACCCACATGCTGCACCCAGGCTAGCAATCACTTACCAGCAGCGTCCAGCCATCCAGGTACCTGCTCCACGACTCGCACTACCTGCCCCACCTCCTCGTGGAGCGACTGCACCTCCTCCTCGTCGGTTTCATCAAACTCAACGGAACGTACCTCAAGGACAAAGGAATGGACAGAGGAATGCTCTTCCAGCAAGGAGGAATGTGCCGAGGCGACAGGCTTTCACAATGACTATGGAAGTGGCTGAAGCCACCAGGCAAGTCATTACTGGTAACACTTCCCCATCAAGCCTTATTTTCCATCTATACATACCTATATACATTTTCCCTTATACCTAAAACATATCCCATATAACTTAGGTACAATCTTAGTAGCCTCACTCCCTGCACTAGCACTCTTCGATCCTAGAGCATCTCATTGCTTTATACCGCAACGGTTCGTCCGAACTCATGCGATTCCAGTCAAACCCCTCGTATCCAGCTGGAATGTCAGTTCAGGGAATGACGTTCCAAAGGAAACAATGGGGTACAACCTGTATCCAGTGGTCGTTTGCAGCAGAGAATTCTATGCTGACTTCAAGGTGCTGGACATACCGAACTTCGATGTAGTTCTGGGTATGGATTGGCTAGGAACCTTCTACGCTACCATCGACTGTCGTCAAAGGAGGGTAGTGTTCGAGATTCCAGACCATCCGGTCTTTTATTTCAAAAGTGGAGACCGTACCCTAGAGCCAAGTACATACAAGGCGAAACCAAAAAAGGCAGTGATTGCGGCAATTCGAGCGGGGGAAGGATCAAAGCCAGAAGTAGTTCGAGAGTTCGACGATGTGTTTCCTGAAGACATATCAGATTTGCCTCCCGATCGAGCTCTTGAATTCAGCATTGATTTAGTACCAGAAGCACAACCGGCGATTAAAGCACCGTATCGGTTAAGTCCGGAAGGTTTGAAGGAAGCCCGAACTCAATTGGACGAATTATTGGCGAAAGGATGGATTCGTCCCAGCACTTCAAGTTGGGGATCACCAGTTCTACTTGTGAAGAAGAAGGAAGGTTCATACCGAATGTGCATTGATTATAGAGCCTTGAACGAAGTAACGATAAAGAACAAGTATCCACTACCGCGCATCGATGATTTAATCGATCAGCTAAGTGGATCTTGCGTTTTCTCCAAGTTAGATCTTCGTTCGGATTATCATCAGGTGAAGGTCAAGGAATCTGATATCCATAAAACGGCATTCAAAACTCGCTATGGTCATTACGAATTTCTTGTGATGCCATTTGGAGTGACCAACGCACCAGCTATATTCATGAACCTAATGAATCAAGTTTTCCGAGAGTACCTAGACAGGTTTGTTGTCATCTTCATCAACGACATCCTGGTGTATTCTAAGAGTCGGAAGAAACACGCCGAACACCTACGAATTGTTCTGGAAACTCTATGACAAAATCAACTCTATGCCAAGTACAGCAAATACGAGTTTTGGCTAGATCAAGTCGGTTTCCTCGGACATATTGTATTAGGGGAAGGAATCTCTGTAGATCCAGCGAAGGTATCAGTAGTAAGCGAATGGCCGACACAAAAGTCAGTGAAGGACATTCGAAGTTTCTTGGGTATAGCTAGATATTACATAAGATTCATTGAAGGATTTTCGAAGATTGCAACACCCCTGACTAAGCTCACACGTAAAGATGAAGAATTCGTGTGATCAGAAGCATGCGAACAAGTTTTCGTAGAACTCAAGTCAAGGTTGACATTAGCGCCTATTCTCGTTATACCGGACCAAACTGGAGGTTTTGTAGTGCATTGCGATGCATCCGCTAAGGGATTATGATGTGTTCTATATCAGCACGGTAAGGTTGTGGCTTATGCTTCAAGACAGCTGAGATTCATGAGCGCAATTATCCAACGTATGATTTTGAGTTGGCGGCCGTTATCTTTGCTCTTAAGAGTTGGCGCCATTATCTTCTTGGTGAACGATTGAACATACAGATCAAAAGAGTCTGAAATATGTGATTACTCAGAAAGAGTTGAATATGCGGCAGAGAAAATTGTTAGAACTCATGGCGGGCTTTGACATCAACCTGCAATATCACCCAGGGAAACTGAATGTAGTACCAAATGCCCTAATTTGCCTACTATTAGCATTGAATATCACCGCACATTGGAAGTTTCAACAAGACTTGCATCAGATGGAGATTGAAGTAGTCATGCCAGGTAACGCTTCAAGTTTGATGAACTTACAAGTTCAATCTACCATTATCAATCGGATCAAAGCAGCTCAAGAAAGTGATGCTAAGTTGCAAAAGATCAGAGAACAAGTAGAGAATGGACTTTGAACAGACTTCAACATCCACGAAGACGGATCTGTGAGATACGGCAGCAGACTGTGTGTACCAAAAGGTTCTGTTCAGGACGAGTTAATGAAAGAAGCTCACAGCTCTCCCTACTCGGTACACCCTAGAGGTACAAAGATGTACAAGGATCTGCGTCAAAATTACTGATGGTTTAGAATGAAGCGTGAAGTAGCCAGAAGCGTCGCTAAATGCTTGGTGTGTCAGCAAGTAAAAGCTGAACATCACAGGACTGCTGGATTACTTCAACCATTACCTATCACGTAATGGAAGTGGCAACACCTCACGATGGATTTCGTGACTGCACTTCCTCGCAGCACGAAGGGTAACGATGCGGTATGGGTTATTGTGGATCGACTCACAAAGTCGACTCACTTCATTCCATTTCAAGTTGGTCAATCTACTGAGACATTAGCAAAGAAGAACATGGAGGTAAGAATCTAAATAAGATTTAAACTCTTCAATATATACTATCTCTGATACCCATGAACTCATACAGGAAATCGTGAGACTTCATGGAGTACCGGTCTATATTGTCTCCGATCGTGACACCAGGTTTCGATCACAATTTTGGCAAAGTCTGCAAGCGAGTTTGGGAACTAGTCTGAATTTCAGCACGGCTTATCATCCACAAACCGATGGTCAGTCTGAGCGAACTATTAAAATCTTGGAAGATATGCTCAGAGCGTGTATGCTAGACTTCGGAGGATCGTGGGAAGATCACCTATATCTTGTAGAGTTTTCATACAAGAACAGCTACCAAGAAAGTATAGGAATGGCACCTTTTGCAGCACTTTAAAGAAGGAAGTGTCGATCGCCATTAAGTTGGGACGATATCGGAGATAGAGAACTCCTTAGACCTGAGATGATAGTAGTAACTGTGTATGTGGTCCGCACAATCAGGAAAAGAATGTGCATAGCCCAAGATCGACAGAAGCACTGGGCTGATGCAAAGCGCCGTCACTTGGAGTTCCAACCGGGAGAACATGTATTTTTGAAGATATCTCCGAACCGTGGAGTGATCCTTTTTGGAAGAAGGGGTAAGCTTAGTCTAAGGTACATTGGACCGTTCGACATACTCGAACGAGTCGGTGAAGTGGCTTATCGCTTGGCACTTCCACCTTCATTAGAAGGAGTGCACAATGTGTTCCACATATCCCAATTCAGAAGGTATGTGAGTGACCGCTGCCATATCCTTGATCATTTCGAGCTCACTGTACAGCCAGCTGTATCTTATGAGCAACAATCTGTTGAGATCCTGAACAGAAAAGTGAAGTCACTTCGGAATAAGGAAGTCAACTTGGTTTGAGTGATGTGGAGAAAAGACACACCAGGAGAATCAACATGGGAAAGGGAAGATGAGATGCGTGCAAGATATCCTCACCTATTTGTAAACTAGTCCTTGAAATAAATTATAAATTTCGAGGACGAAATTTTTGTAAGGATGGTAGACTGTAACAACTCCAATTTTAGTGTACATAAAAAATTTTAAAAGTTAATGTACAATTGGGGTATTTACAATTTCTGTGAATACTATAAGAATTTGATTTGCTTTAGAACAGCAAGAAAGCTCTTATAGCTCATTGGTAAAACCTTGCACTGCTGTGACGTAGCCTCTGTGATTGAATCCCCTCAGCCACATTATCTTTTTGTTTTATTTTATTTTAATCTTTTTAGAAGCCCAAGAGTCTACACATGCACAACATGTAAACTGAAGAGTTACAAATTATTTAAACATGTGCACTAATGTATACGAGAAGACACGACACGTGGCACCCAACCCTAGCCTCCCGCCGTCGGTATTGGCCCGGCGACATGAGCAAAAAGCCCGGCACCGCCGGTCTAGATCATCAGGAATGCTCTAATTTCTTTTCCCCTGCACCCTTTCACCTACCCCAATCCCCCTACACTGTTTATTCTCTCTGCACATTTCTAGAGAGCAATAAAACCCCCTTTAATCAAATTTCTAATGCATATTTTAAATGCAATCTTTAACACACCAAACCATAATTTCTCCTATAAACACCACACCGCATTTCACCCCTCCTCACTCATAATTCCCTGCCAAAACTCTAAAAAACTTTCAAGTCCCAATAGTGTACAAGTGGAGTTAGTGAAGAGCGAAGCTCCGACGAAGTTCCGAAGACGATACAAGGAGTTTCCTGAGACGAAACGACACACCGACGCCTTCCGTAGTTCTCTCTCTCTCCCCTCTAGTTCTAAAGCTGGTAAGTCCCTTCTTTCCCTCTCATCTCAAATTCTAAAACATTCAAATTATAAAACCCGACGGAAGCGGAGTTAATCCGACTTCCGATTCGTTTTTTCTTCAAAACTCAACTTTTCTTTTTCCAGAACATACCATACACTCACATATTATTTAACAAACATTAATAAATCTATTAAAACAAGTTTCACCGTAAAAGAATCATTTTTTTAAACTTTTATCGCACTTTTACAGAAAAATACAATATATTTTAGTTTCGACATAATAACTTTATTCCGTGCTATACCTTTAGATAAACTCATGAGGTAATGACCTACCTCACCATAACACACGTCTTTGACATAGCACGATGAATTTTGGGACAATAGAATATGGGAAAATACGACTTTACAAATAAATACCTTAAACTTACAAAACCGTTTTCTTTAAAAAGTGTATTAATCAATTCCTTGCAATTGCGCCTCTACAACCCACTTTTGGGGACCCCATTCGGGATGGTGTGGATTATCGCACATTCTCGGACCTAGTAGAGCCAGATGCAGACCTCCGCAAGGAGCACTCGATCTCGATGGAATTTTTATACATTTTTCTTTAGAAAATAAGATTTCTACAAGAAAGTAAATAAATTATTTTCATTAAATATATATGTGTGTGTGTGTGTGTGTGTGTGTATTATCAAAATACCTATTTTAACTATATAAATATTCCAAGTTTTCTAAATCAAAGGAATCAGTATTACATGAAAATAACATCCAAATACAATACAATTCCAATATTTCAATAAAATACCATATATTATGAAGTTAGGTTCTACTCACTAGAAATTTCACATCTATAAAATATACATCTATTAAAACTCTAAAGACGATAATTAAATGCTTGAGGTGTATTTTGAGATTATGCCAAAACTATTTTTACATAAACCCCCCTCAAGTTATATTAAATTACAATAAGGATCCTAATAAACATAGGTTTAAGCGGGACCAGTCTCTTGAGCCTCAGGGAACCAGAGATATGGGTGCTTGCCTATCTAAGGTATACAATCTAACAAACGGTGTTATCAACACGGTAATTGTCTTGGAAAAAGACACAAATCCTGCCGTCCATGTGCAGCAGTTACCGATAACATCGAAACTAATTCAGGATTTCAAGTTCTTTTTAAAGTGTCTGACTCAGACTGAGTCTCAATCTAATCAATCTGATTTGAATGTAATTTAAGTATAAACTACAATACAACATGAATCCATGAATCCGTCTAATCAATCTATATCAATCTATATTGACTGAACCGAACCATGGATATTCTCCATATACATGTTCATCCATTATATCTGTTCCATTACTGATATCATGGTTCCGGCAAGTCATCCATATACAATTTACAATACAAGAAAAAATAATACAAACAACACAGTCAAGACATCGCGGGGTTTATAAGGGGTAGATTGGTACGGAAGCTGCTAAAAGTGGCACGAGACTGTAACCATAATACACCTAACTTGAATATCCATTGCCGTTGTACCGTGGATGAACGGTTCCTTGTGCTCCGTATACCTTAGTCTCCGGAATAATGAGACTCCACTCGTATACACTGGCATTTTCTGTACCAAGCTACAAACAACAGCGTAAACAATATAATACAACTTTAAAAGTTACATTCTCTTTCTGTCTATTCTGTCTATACCTATTCTTTGGGACTTACCGAGCGATTGTTCGCTGACGACATTCCTTTCTTCTTTCTTTGGAATGTTGTCAGCTGGATCGGACCTTCTGGAGACAGAGCCCAGCAGTGAGGATTTGGATCAGATAGCCTTCGACCCAGAGCTCTAGTTTACTTGTATATATTTTCATTTTGGTTATGCTACTGTTTAGGTATTGCTTTCAGTGCATGTATTTACATTTCAGCTGTATTGTAAAAAAATGTTTAATAAATAAAGTTGCTATTCATTTACATCTTGTCTCTTGTGTGCATTCATTTTATATTGCTTAGATACGCTTAGCGTGTTTACTTCTGAGTAAATACGTAGGGGCCTCGTCGCGCCCTCTACCCGTGCACCGGGAAGCGGGGCTAGACAAGTTTTATTGGTGGCCCATTATTGGTGGCCCATGCAGGTCAGCTTTGTATAGACATGTTGGTCAGTTCTGCATAGACATGCAGATTAATTCTGCATGAAGTCCTAAGCAATATAACACAAGAACTAGCAACTGAAAACATTTTTTACAATTCATATGAATCTTCCAATTCCATATATTTTGAATCTGTCCTAACCAAAAAAATTTCTTTCAAGGTTATGGATTCCCCAAATAACACCAGCACAAATGTCAACAACACTCCCCCACCTTTACCGCTTACACCTGCCGTCGCTGCTCCGATCAACAAGCAAACGGTCTTGCTTGAGGCGATCCGTGGCCTCCTGGAAGGACAGCAGTAGCATACTGCTATCTTGATTAACCGTCCAGAGGTGGAAGCACCTAGGGTGAAGCACCTAGGGTGAAGCAATTCAGGGCTTTGCACCCCATGCAATTCTCAGGAAAAGAGAGCCCTCTAGAAGCTGAGGAATGGGCTCAGAGTATTGAAGATGATCTGGCAGCGGCATAAGTGCCAGAGATAGCTTGGGTTCGAGTTGCGAAGCTGCAGCTCACTGACAATTCACGGGTCTGGTGGAAGGCGGAAGAAAGCTGTCTCACCCAACCGATCGAATGGAGGACTTTTCGTGATATGTTTGACGCGAAGTACTTCCCTGAGACTGCCAGATTTGACATGGAACAACAGTTAATCCACCTACAACAGGATTCAATGTGGACCAAATCAGTGGATGAGTACGATGTTGAGTTTACTACGCTCAGTCGGTAAGATATGTCTCAATATTTCGATTTTCCAAATATCATATACTACACAGTTAACACAATACCTTAACAAATTCGCGGCATTCCTGATACCGACGGATGAGATCAGAGCTCGTCGATTTCAGCAAGGGTTAGATCCGGAGATCCATGCAGCGTTAGCTACAGGGGATTTTCCGACCTATGAATTGGCTTTGAAAGTGACCCGTCGATATGAGGCAGTGGTAAACATAAGAGGCAAACCTCAATCTGCCGGAGTTAAGCGCCCAGCCAATCAGATGGCAGGAGGAGCCTCTTCAAAGCCTCCATTTGTGCTCAGGAGATCGGGAGTACTGAACAACCGGCCCAACCCAGCCTTTTGTACCTACTGCAGGAGGGATGGACATCTGGCAAAGGACTGCCGGCGTGCGAATCATCTTTGGTTAGTCTATGGATCACCCGCACATGACATTGGGTCTTGTCCTCGTACGCACAACCCACATGCTGCACCCAGGCCAGCAATCACTTACCAGCAGCGTCCAGCCATCCAGGCACCTGCTCCATGACTCGCACTACCTGCCCCACCTCCTCATGGACCGACTGCACCTCCTCCTCGTTAGTTCCATCAAGCTCAACGGAACGTACCTCAAGGACAAAGGAACGGACAGAGAAATGCTCTTCCACCAAGGAGGAATGTGCCGAGGCGACAGGCTTTCACAATGACTGTGAAAGAGGCTGAAGCCACCGGCCAAGTCATTACTGGTAACACTTCCCCATCAAGCCTTATTTTCCATCTATACATACCTATATATATTTTCCCTTATACCTAAAACATATCCCACATAACTTAGATACAATCTTAGTAGCCTCACTCCCAGCACTAGCACTCTTCGATACTGGAGTATCTTATTGCTTTATGTCACAACGGTTCGTCCGAACTCATGCGATTCACGTCAAACCCCTCGTATCCAGCTGGAATGTCAGTTCAGTGAACGACGTTCTAAAGGCAACAATGGGGTACAACCGGTGTTCAGTGGTCGTATGCAGCAGAGAATTCTATGCTGACTTCAAGGTGCTGGACATACCGAACTTCGACGTGGTTCTGGGTATGGATTGGGTAGGAACTTTCTATGCTACCATCGACTGTCGTCAAAGGAGGGTAGTGTTCGTGATTCCAAACCATCCGGTCTTTTATTTCAAAAGTATAGACCGTTCCCTGGAGCCAAGTACATACAAGGCGAAACCAAAAAAGGTAGTGATTGCGGCAATTCAAGCGGGGGAAGGATCAAAGCCAGAAGTTGATCGAGAGTTTGACGATGTGTTTCTTGAAGACATATCAGCTTTGCCTCCCGATCGAGCTCTTGAATTCAGCATTGATTTAGTACCAGGAGCACAACCGGCGATTAAAGCACCGTATCGGTTAAGTCCGAAAGGTTTGAAGGAAGTCCGAACTCAATTGGACGAATTATTGGCGAAAGGATGGATTCGTCCCAGCACTTCAAGTTGGGGATCACCAGTTCTACTTGTGAAGAAGAAGGAAGGTTCATACCGAATGTGCATTGATTATAGAGCGTTGAACGAAGTAACGATAAAGAACAAGTATCCACTACCGCGCATCGATGATTTATTCGATCAGCTAAGTGGATCTTGCATTTTCTCTAAGTTAGATCTTCGTTCGAGTTATCATCAGGTGAAGGTCAAGGAATCTGATATCCACAAAATGGCATTCAGAACTCGCTATGGTCATTACGAATTTCTTGTGATGCCATTTGGAGTGACCAACGCACCAGCTATATTCATGAACCTAATGAATCATGTTTTCTGAGAGTACCTAGACAGCTTTGTTGTCATGTTCATCGACGACATCCTGGTGTATTCTAAGAGTCGAAAGGAACACGCCGAACACCTACGAATTGTTCTGGAAACTCTACGACAACATCAACTCTATGCCAAGTACAGCAAATACGAGTTTTGGCTAGATCAAGTCGGCTTCCTCGGACATATTGTATCAGGCGAAGGAATCTCTGTAGATCCAGCGAAGGTATCAGCAGTAAGCGAATGGCCGACACCAAACTCAGTGAAGGACATTCGAAGTTTCTTGGGTCTAGCTGGATACTATAGAAGATTCTTTGAAGGATTTTCGAAGATTGCAACACCCCTGACCAAGCTCACATGTAAAGATGAAGAATTCATGTGGTCAGAGCATGTGAACAAGCTTTCATAGAACTCAAGTCAAGGTTGACATCAGCGTCTATTCTCGTTATACTGGACCAAACTGGAGATTTTGAAGTGCATTGCGATGCATCGCTAAGAGATTAAGATGTGTTCTACATCAGCACGGTAAGGTTGTGGCTTATGCTTCAAGACAGCTAAAGATTCATGAGCGCAATTATCCAACGCATGATTTGGAGTTGGCGGCCGTTATCTTTGCTCTTAAGATTTAGCGCCATTATCTTCTTGGTGAATGAGTGAACACATACATAGATCAAAAGAGTCTGAAATATGTGTTTACTCAGAAAGAGTTGAATATGCGGCAGAGAAGATGGTTAGTACTCATGGTGAACTTTGACATCAACCTGCAATATCACCCAGGAAAGGTGAATGTACTACCTGATGCCCTCATTCGCCAACTATTAGCATTGAGTCTCACCGCACAGTGGAAGTTTCAACAAGACTTGCATCAGATGGAGATTGAAGTAGTCATGCCAGGTAATACTTCAAGTTTGATGAACTTATAAGTTCAATCTACCATTATCAATCAGATCAAAGCAGCTTAAGAAAGTGATACTAAGTTGCAAAAGATCAGAGAACATATAGAGAATGGACTTCGAACAAACTTCATCATCCATGAAGACGGATCTTTGAGATATGGCAGCAGACTGTGTGTACCAAAAGGTTCTGTTCTGGACGAGTTAATGAAAGAAGCTCACAACTCTCCCTACTCAGTACACCCTGCAGGTACAAAGATGTACAAGGATCTGTGTCAAAATTACTGGTGTCATAGAATGAAGAGGTAAGTAGCCAGAAGCGTCGCTAAATACTTAGTGTGTCAGCAAATAAAAGCTGAACATCACAGGACTGCTGGATTACTTCAACCATTAGCTATCCCACAATGGAACTGGCAACACATCACGATGGATTTCGTGACTGCACTTCCTCGCAGCACGAAGGGTAACGATGCGGTATGGGTTATTATGGATCGACTCACAAAGTTAGCTCACTTCATTCCATTTCGAGTTGGCCAATCTACTGAGACATTAGCAAAGAAGTACATGGAGGTAAGAATCTAAATAAGATTTAAACTCTTCAATATATACTATCTCTGATACCCATGAACTCATACAGGAAATCGTGAGACTTCATGGAGTACCGGTCTACATTGTCTCCGATCGTGACACCAGGTTTCGATCACAATTTTGGCAAAGTCTGCAAGCGAGTTTGGGAACAAGTCTGAATTTCAGCACGACTTATCATCCACAAACCGATGGTCAATCTGAGCAAACTATTCAGATCTTGGAAGATATGATCAGAGCATGTATGCTAGACTTCGGAGGATCGTGAGAAGATCACCTACATCTTATGGAGTTTTCATCCAACAACAGCTACCAAGCATGTATAGGAATGGCACCTTTTGCAGCACTTTAAAGAAGGAAGTGTCGATCGCCATTAAGTTAGGACGATATTGGAGATAGAGAACTCCTTAGACCTGAGATGATAGTAGCAACTGTGTATGTGGTCCGCACTATCAGGGAAAGAATGCGCATAGCCCAAGATCGACAGAAGCACCAGGCTGATGCAAAGCGCCGTCACTTGGAGTTCTAACCGGAAGAACATGTATTTCTGAAGATATCTCCGAACCGTGGAGTGATCCGTTTTGGAAGAAGGGGTAAGCTTAGTCCAAGGTACATTGGACCGTTCGACATACTCGAACGAGTCGGTGAAGTGGCTTATCGCTTGGCACTTCTACCTTCATTGGAAGGAGTGCACAATGTGTTCCACATAACCCAACTCAGAAGGTATCTGAGTGACCCCAGCCATATCCTTGATCATTCTGAGCTCACTGTACAGCCATATTTATCTTATGAGCAACAACCTGTTAAGATCCTGGACAGAAAAGTGAAGTCACTTCGGAACAAGGAAGTCAACTTGGTTCGAGTGATGTGGAGAAAAGGCACACCAGGAGAATCAACATTGGAAAGGGAAGATGAGATGCGTGCAAGATATCCTCACCTATTTGTAAACTAGTCCTTGAAATAAATTATAAATTTCGAGGACGAAATTTTTGTAAGGATGATAGACTGTAACAACTCCAATTTCAGTGTACATAAAAAATTTTAAAAGTTAATGTACAATTGGGGTATTTACAATTCCTATGAATGCTATAAGAATTTGATTTGCTTTAGAACAACAAGAAAGCACTTGTAGCTCATTGGTAAAGCCTTACACTGCTGTGACGTAGCCCCTGTGATCGAATCATCGCAGCCACATTATCATTTTGTTTTATTTTCTTTTAATCTTTTTAGAAGCCCAAGAGTACACATGCACAACACGTAAACTGAAGAGTTATAAATTATTTAAACATGTGCACTGAAGTATACGAGACGACACGACACATGGCACCCAACCCTAGCCCCCTCC
Organism: Agapanthus africanus; assembly: GCA_030015575.1. Lineage (NCBI taxonomy): Eukaryota > Viridiplantae > Streptophyta > Magnoliopsida > Asparagales > Amaryllidaceae > Agapanthus > Agapanthus africanus. The sequence goes on from CM057337.1 coordinate 736,675,049, forward strand.
GTCGATATTGGCCCGGCGACATGAGCAAAAAGCCTGGCACCGCCGGTCTAGACCGTCGGGAATGCTCTAATTTCTTTTCCCCTGCACCCTTTCTGTCATGCCCCGCTTTCCAGAGTGCGCTAAGATCGGCACGTGACAGAGCCAACCATACTACCTGTGGTTAGAAAACATCCCTCCACAGTCACATTACGGCTGTTTATAAGATATCAAGAACGGTAAAATAAAATAAACTATCTATTACATGTCCATATGCCAGAATAAACGAGTCAAGAAATATAAATGTGCGGAAGCAATAAATCCAATAAGCAATAACATCTGGAAAGTATGTCCCAAATACGGGCTCACATCAGGAAATGAAAATGCTGAAAGAAAACTAAACTAATCTAAACACCAATATGCTCCTCACTGTTCGGCCTGTCGGCTGAAATACTCCTTGTCGGCCTATGAAAGAGATAAAGGATCTGGGCCATGCAAAACCCAGACGTCGGTGCGTCATAATATCAAAAAATATAATATAATCGGTAGGTAACAAGATATGCAGGCATGAGTATGAACAGTAATAAGGGTATAACAGTAACACGAATATAGAACAGTGTATAAGCATATGTGACATGCGGTGAGTAATCTAAACTATACTACTGGGTCATCTATTCTACAGTTTGTGAAATCAATTTAATGGAATCGTCGATGTAATTCAATAATATCCCATGCATGTCCGGGACCACGGTCAAGACTCTCGGGCTGACTCCGAGACGTGCCGCTAAGCACAAAACAGGAAACATGTACAGACAAATGATGTCAGAAGCATCATCCCAGGACTGGCCTAGCCCTCAAAACTGACCAGTATAAGCGTCGAGCTGTTGAGTTACAAGTCAGGTTTCATCATTGATTTCCCCTTATCCCCAAGGTTATGTGTTCAAGTCAGGTATTGATAAATCTGAAGCTAATGCCAACACAGGATCAAGCAGGTCCAGGCTTGTCTAAATAGACAACAGAATACATCTATCGGGACAATAAGTCAGGATTGTCGGCATTAGTAACAGGATCAGGTAACAAGTCAAGCAGTGTATCAGGTCATGTCAGGCGGTGCACAGTGTATCAAATGAATGCCCAACAGTAAAATGTAGAAAGTATCGAATCATGATAAAAGTACGGATGCACAGTGAAACATGGATGCACAATATCTATCAAGGATTACATCTACAACTCCATGATTACATAAGATGCACAGTATTAAGCATGGGGTGCTAATATAACAGTAATATGAAATAATATGATCTTGCATGCAATTAAATGATACGGGTACGAACGGGTATCGTAAAACAGTAAAACGGTAACATGGGATGCATAATGAAATAAACATGCAATATTTTTATTAATTTAAATGAAAATATATAGGCATAGCATGTAGCAAGATAAACTTGCATGCGACTAGATATGTAAATAATGGTATGGATACGTACGGGTATCGAAAAACTGTAAAACTGTAACATAGGATGCACAATGCAGTAAACATGTGATATTTTTATTCATATGGATGTAAATATAATAGTATAGCATGCAGCAAGATAAACTTGCCTGATCGAATCTCACGACGGGGTGCGTACACTGCGTCCGACCTCGGGAAAACGTCGCAATGTACACACGCGCGCACGGGGCAGGACCAGGAAAAGCAAGAACGTGACCACGCTGGCTGGGGGCGTCTACTGAGTTACCCAGATCGTCGGCGATGGGTACGTCTCTGGCGATCACAGGAAAATACAAGATCAAGAAAAAGAAAGAGAAGAAGAAATAAGAAGAAGTAGGAGAAAAGGATAGGCTCTCTGGGTTTGGATGCACTGGGATCAGAAAGGAAGGCGAGGGGATGATGTCGACGATGGGCCGTCGACGGTGAGGATGCAGGCGAGGGTTTTCCAGAGATGGGCAGTGGGGTTTTTTGAAGTCGGGGATCGGGTATGCGGGGTTTTTGGTGCAGGGAAGGGGCTCTGGTGTTGGGGAGAAGGAGAGAAGAGGGAGAGGGAGAAGGTGGTGGTGAGGGGTGAGGGTTTGGCGACGGCGAGGCGAGGTCGGGTCGTGCGTTCCTGAGTTGGGTTCGGGTTTCTTGAGGTCGGGGATCGGTGAAGGTGACGGTGGTTGTGGTGTTGGGATAGAGGTGAGGTGAAGAGGAGGCGAGATCGTCGGCGTGAGGCAACGACAGCGAGGGTGAAGCGGCGAAGGGCGCGGGCGTAGGTTCGAGATAGGGTTCGCGTTAAACTGGTCATGCGAACTCAATGTGCAGTGTTGTGTTTTGAAGAGGTTTTGGATATATCGGTGGCCCCGCAGAGTTTTTACGGAGGTCCCGCTACCCGGATAGCGGGCTGGGGGTCAAGGGGGCTAGCGGCCCCTTTGCGGGGTGCGGGGCAGCGCCCCGTTAGAAATTTTTTCTAACGGGGGAGGCATATTTAGTGTGGAGCATGTGTGTGTATATGTATATATACATGTGTATATATATATATATATAAAAGGGGGAAAAGGCATCCAAAGGATGCGTGGGAAAGAGCGCCAGCGCCTTGGGCGTAAGGGCGCTAGGGCGCTAGCGCTTTGGGCGCAAGAGCGCTAGCGCCCCACGTGCCAGGCACGTGGGTGCTCGAGCGCTAGCGCCCCATGTATTAGGCACATGGGCGCTCGGGCGCTAGCGCTTCGAGCGCTTTGAGCGCTAGCGCCCCACGTGTCAGGCACGTGGGCGCTCGGGCGCTAGCGCTTTGAGCGCAAGAGCGCTTTGATCGCTAGCACCCCACGTGTCAGGCACGTGGGCACTCGGACGCTAGCGCTTTGGGCGCTAGAGCTCTGAGCGCAAGGGGACTTGGTCCCCGCAATGGGAGTTGTACTCCCAGAAAGGAACACTTATTATTTTGTGTGTGTGTGTGTGCGCGCGTATGAGGAGTTAAACTCCTAGGCTATTTTGAAGCTGATAAAGGGGGCGCTTCTCCCCTCGAGCCCTGGAGCTTCCCTAAAGTGGGGTTTCTGGAGATGGGGCTCCTTCTTCTTCCTTTGTTGGCCGGATCTTGAAGATCAAGAAGTATGATATTTTTAAAAATCTCTCCTTTTTGAGATCTGATGGGAGATCTAAGCTCCCCTTTGTGTGTTTTGTGGTGAAAAACTATTTAGTTTTGGGAAAGGAAGAGTAAAACTCTTGATTTAATTCAAAAGAAAGAAGAAGGTTTAGAACCTTCAGAAAGGGGAAAGTTGCACAAACCCTAATTTTTGGGGAATGAAAAGTATATGCTTTATTCATCATCATGTTGCCTTATATACGCTTACACATTTACATATAGCCCCTTGGGCTTTACAAAAGTGGCATTTTACCCATCCCATGGCTCATGTGCCATTTCTTTTTACAAATAAGCCATGGGCTTTACAAAAATTTGACTTTATGCCCATTCATGCATAAAAAATTATTTATTACATGATTTCATTTTAGGCATGGAAGAGGGCCGGCCGCTTCATGTTCGGACTCGGCCTGGACATGGGCCCACTTGATGTGGGCTTCGGCCCACTTGGCTTGGGGTTGACCTTGACTTTGACTTGGTCAACCGGGGTGCAATTTTCGACCCCAACAAAGTGCCCCCTATCAATAAATGCATACCACATACGTGGGTCATGTGCATGAAATTGATGGATCTTCTTTCACGTGGAGGCGACTTGCTTTGGTTCCCACTTTTGGGGACGTACTGCTCTATTTACGACATGGACGGTCGACGCTTGACGTGTCTCCAAGATGGAGTGTCTGTGGTAGACGTTTCTCTGGCGCGGAGTGATTTGGTAGACGTGCCCCCGGCATGGAGTGTCGCTGGTCGACGTTTCCCCGAGGCGGACTGTCTGTTGGTTGACGTATCCCGGCACGGAGCATCTGCTTGACGTTTCCCCGATACTGAGTGTCGCTGTTGGACGTTTCCCCGAGGCGGAGTGTCGGCTGGTTGACGTATCCCCGAGATGGAGTGTCTACTTGACATTTCCCCATTACGGAGTGTCGCTGTTGGACGTTTCCCCGGTACGGAGTGTCGTTGGTCGACGTTTTCCCGGCATAGATGCCTGCATGACGTTTTCTTGAGGCGAAGTGTCGGTTGGTTGACGTTTCCCCGGCATAGAGTGTCTGTGTTGGACGTCTCCCCGGCACAGAGTGTCACTGGTTGACGTTTCCCCGGCGTGGAGTATCTGCTAGACGTTTCCCCGAAACGGAGTGTCGGTTGGTTGACGTTTCCCCGGCATGGAGTGTCTGCTTGACGTTTCCCCGTTACGGAGTGTCGCTGTTGGACGTTTCCCGGTACAAAGTGTCGCTGGTTGACGTTTCCCTGGCATGGAGTGTCTGCTTGACGTTTCCCCGAGGCGGAGTGTCAGTTGGTTGACGTTTCCCCAGCATGGAGTATCTGCTTGACGTTTCCCCGTTACGGAGTGTCGCTGTTGGACGTTTCCCCGGTACAGAGTGTCGCTGGTCGACGTTTCCCCGTGGCGGAGTGTCTGTTGTTTGATGCAGAGATCGATGTTGGAATTGGTTGGTTTGATTTGTTTGAGTTGAGTTGACATCAGCATCGCTACACTGGAATATGGTACCGGGAGTGAATCATCATCTGTCGTGAGAGGATTTGGGAATTGGTGGCTTAGGAGACAGGTTTAGATCCCTATCACCTAAGGTTTTTCAAATTTATGGGCCATAAGGGTCCCATAAAAGCATTTTCTCCCTACGAGTCGAAAAGATCTCGTAGGTGTATTTTCTCCTTAGGAGTCGTGGGGACTCCTAAGGGTGTTGCTCCTTTGTGAGTCGTAAGGATCTCACGCGGGAATTTTCTCCTCACAAAGTCGAGAGGACTTTGCGAGTGCATTTCATTTCTTTTTTTAATATGAGTTCGCGCCCTTTCGGGTTTTCACAAACTCGCCGGCAGTCCTGCTGTTTTTACTCACGGAGCCCTTTCAGGTTTTCATCCGTGCCCATTTTGCTTGTGGACATACCCTTTTTTGGTGGGACTTTGAATGTGGTCTCACCGGTAGGACTTTGGAGAGATTGGGATTGTTTTACGCCCGTGGATTGTAAACGGTTTTGCAGGATGTATGATCCAGACCGTAGGGCCGGAAAAATTTTATGACTCTGTCGGCATCTGCATCGCTGGACTGGAATATGGTACCAGGAGCGACTCATTATTCGCCGTTGGGAATTTGATTTTGGAATTTGGTTGCCGTCTACATCGCTACACTAGAATATGGTACCAGGAACGACTCATCATTCGCCATTTGAGAGCTTGGGTTTGGAATTTGGTTGGCGTCTGCATCGCTGCACTGGAATATGGTACCAGGAGCGACTTATCATTCGCCTTTGTTTTGTTTGGTTTTTTTTTGTTTTTTACCGCGATTGCTCTATCATTTCAGCTTTTCTTATCACGAAGATCGCGATTGCCCTATCATTTTGGCTTTTATTCGCGGATGCCCCATCATTTCGGCTTTATTTTCATCTTTATTTTACTCGCTGATTTTTATTGTGAGTTGCCCCATCATTTCGGCTTTTTTTTATTTTTCTTTTATTTACACATTTTTTGTTTATTTACATTTTTTTTTACATTCCTAGTTTAACGACTTAGAGGTCGATTGTTCCCAGTTTAATGACGTGGCGGTCGACTGTTCCCAGTTTAACGACGTGGTGGTCATTTATTCCCGGTTTAAAGACTTAGTGGTCTGGGGTTTTCTTATCCCAGCTCCTCGAACTTTTATCTTGGCGAGGCTGTGTTGATGATCATAACTCTGTGGCTTGTCGATTCGTCTGACGACTGTGAGGCTTTCCCAAGTTTGTATTGGTTCTCCACCCAATCTTTAAAAACATAGCAGTCTTCAATGGTATGACTCACCATTCTATAATATGGGCAGTATATGAGATTGCCGGTCATGTTCATCTCATGTGGCCTCTTTGGAATAGGCAGTTAAAGACCGTTGTTCAAGGCGTCCACAAATATTTCGCGGACTTTATCCCTCCTGAAGGAGTATTCTTTCTTCTTTCTCTCCATTAGAGTAGGTGCCCTTACTGATGCTGGACCTTGAGGACGATCAGTCTTTGGTTCGCCTACTGTTCGCTTACCACGTTCAGTGTACATATCAGAGGGGCTGGAGGCTGATAGCGTCCGTTTTTCACAAAGGTGTTCCACTCTCGGGCTGGAGGGAGGATCGGTCGGCTGCTTCCAGATATCAATCCCCAGCGAACAAAAATTTGATTTTGCTGTAATTGCAATCGGGCGACTTGGGTCGTGAGATTCGCCACGACATTTGCCAGCTCGTCGACTTTAGAATGGACCTTGGCCATCTTCTCATTCCTGTCCTGAAGTTGCCTTTGAAGCCATTGGAATAATACTTGTTCTGTAGTTCCGGGTATGACAACGGGGTCATCCCTACCGCCTGAACTTGATTCGGCATGAACCACGGGTTCCTTTGGCTCAATGGCCTGAGCGAGCTCTTCATCACTTGGATCGGGCCGATATTGGATGGCAACAACCATGTCATTGTCATGGATATAAGGCATAGGAGGACTTGTTCCTCCGAGCTCCATCATATAGACCGTATGGGTTGTGTACCCGTCTATTGCTTCTTCATTGGCAATGTTGCTCGCTTGGCTCTTAGCTTGTTGCCTTGGTCCGCTCTTTTTAGAAAATGACAGATGTCTGAGAGAATCAGGTCCCTGGAGGACTTCGGTCTCCGTTTGTATGAAATTGGCGGTCGCAGCTTGATTGTTTCTTAACACGCCAGGGGACAATGATATTTCTCCCTCCTTGTATTGTTTCTCGACCCAATCCTTGATGATGCAACAGTCTTCAATAGGGTGTCCCGGCACTCGGTGGTATGGGCAAAAGTTGGGATGATCAGTCTTGTTCGCTTCACTTAGCCTTTTTGGTTCTGGTAGCCGCAGGCCATTCTTCAGAGCATCTTTAAAAAATTTGGGGACCTTGTCCCTTCGGAATGAGTACACCTTATTTCTTCTTTCCTCCAAAGTTGGCTCTCGAGTTTTGTTAGTTTTTGCTCCACCCGCTCTCTGTTTATTTAGAGAATCGGTGCTGTTAGAACTTCCGCCTTTTCAGTTGTCGTCCCTCCAAGGTTTCGGTCTGTTTGTGAACTGAAGATCCTGAGCGGACTCGGGCCTTGAGCGTTCAAACGTTTGGACCTTTCTGATCAGCTCTTGGAATGTTTTAAGGCCTGCGGTGCACAGGAAAGGTTTCATCCAGTCCTTCAGATTTTCTATAAGAAGACTGATGGATTGGTCTTCCTCCAACAGCGGTTCACATTTGACAGAGAGATTGTGCCATCGGACTATAAAATCCATGTTGCTTTCGTTGTTCTTTGGCTCTGTCCTTACGAGGTCAGCAATGGTGATTTTATCGCTGACACTCATGTACCTTTGCTTGAACATGGATTCTATTTGAGCGAACGTCATGATCGAGTCATCTGGTATGCTTGCATACCAATCGAAAGCAACATCCGTCAAGCTATTAACAAACTAATGGAGAAGGAGCGCATCATTGCCCTCAGTATTTGCGCATGATGCTTTAAATTGGGCAATGTGCCGGTTCGCATTTCCCATCTCATCGAACCTTTCAAATTTGGGGACGACATAGCCAGTGGGAAACTCCACAAGATCGTACCGAGCAGGATATGGTCTCCCGCTACTACTGGCATCTTTTTGCTCTCCGACTTCAGCTACCAATGTTTTGACTTTGTTGGCAACCAAATCCATGATTTGATCTTGAGTTAGCGGGTTGCTGTCATCGGCCGCCAAGACATTTCCTAAGATAGGATGCGACTGGCTTTCGTGCGGTTTGCCCACCTTTGGATTTGAGAGAATAGGCGTCGGCTGTCTCGGGACACCGTTTCCCGGTTCATGAGCAGAGCCCTGCGCTTGATTAGGTGGCTGAGAGGCAAGTTGGGCCGTAAGCCGTAAGATGACATTGGTCAAGTCGTCAATTTTTTAGTAGAGCTTCACTGTCTCATTGTATTTGTTTCTGAGCCACTTTCGGAGCTCCTGGAGAAGTTGCTGCTCTGTGGTCTTAGGATGGAAAGTTGGCTCATCTTCTCTTTCCGAGCCTGACTCCTTATGAACTGAGGGCTCTCTCTGCCTATCATCCTTGTCGAGAGGGTTTTCATCATCCAGCGGAGGTGGCTGTTCTTGGAAAACGGAAACCACATTCAAGCCAGATTGGATTTGAGATGTGGTGGCCCCGTCCTTGCTCTTGCTGCGCGTGCCCACCATGTAGACAGTGTGGACCACATATCCAGCCATTTTCTCATCTTTGGCGGGGTAACCCTATTCTTCGAACCTCATGAGGTTCAGCCAAGCAGGAGCCCTAGCCCTTTTGTTGGTTCTATATCTGAGCCTTTTCTGCCTTAGCTTTTCAATTTTAAGGGCTTGGCGGGCATCCATTTTATAGGAAGCCACGGTGAGTCGATTAGCTGGGAGCATATAGAGGACACCCAATCGGGCGGTTGTCAGGGGCACCGCCGGAGCTTGCTCGAGAGGCCTTGTTGCTTTGTTAGTGTTGATGGCCTTTCCCCCAGCTGGGGCCAAGGAGAGTCGTTCAAACACCGACTTGCGTTTGATTTGGGGCGCCTTCGAGACCACCATATTTGGCCTCTTGCCTTTCGAGACCGGCTTGTCTGTTACCGGAGCTTGAGGAGCTGGGACGGCGTTAGCTGACACGAACATAATAGAGCCAAATGGTAGCGGCGGCTCCTCCCATCATCCAGCGGAGCCGTGCTGAGAGCTGAGTTCATCTTTGGAGACATTGTTGAAAAATGATTGCTTGAAAACCTGCGTGAAAGAGCATTATTTTAGTATAAATATAGGTATGTATATTGATTGAGTTCGCATGAACGTTTAACTCGAAATATGGAGGGAAAGATAGGTCCCACCGGGTGTGGCAGAATCTGTAGGGTGTTTTTCGTCACCCCATTGAGATGGGAATATGCGCGCGCTTGTCAGGCATACTACAGATTCCCCTGCCTAGGGTAGGCTGGGGTTTATTGATTGTGGGGATCCGAATCTCCGGCAGCCGCGGACTAAGCTGCCATTAACTACCCCTTGCCTTTGGAGCGAAAGAACCTCCGATTGACGGGTTAAACTGGTCATGCGAACTCAATGTGCAGTGTTGTGTTTTGAAGGGGTTTTGGATATATCGGGGGCCCCGCAGAGTTTTTACGGGGGTTCCGCTATCCGGATAATGGGCTGGGGGTCAAGGGGGCTAGCGGCCCCCTTGCAAGATGCGGGGCAGCGCCCCGTTAGAAATTTTTTCTAACAGGGGAAGCATATTTAGTATGGAGCATGTGTGTGTATATGTATATATACATGTATATATATATATACATATACATAAAAGGGTGAAAGGGCATCCAAAAGATGCATGGGAAAGAGCGCCAGCGTCTTGGGCGCAAGGGCGCTAGCGCTAGCGCAAGATCGCTAGCGCCTCACGTGTCAGGCATATGGGCGCTCGGGCGCTAGCGATTTGAGTGCAAGAGCACTAGCGCCCTACGTGTCAGGCAAGTGGGCGCTCGGGCGCTAGCGCTTTGGGCGCTAAGGCGCTAGCGCTTTAGGCGCTGGCGCTCTGAGTGTAAAGGGACTTGGTCCCCGCAATGAGAGTTGTACTTCCAGAAAGGAACACTTATTATTTTGTATGTGTGTGTGTGTGTGTGTGTGTGAGGAGTTAAACTCCTAGGCTATTTTGAAGCTGATAAAGGGGGGCTTCTCCCCTCGAGCCCTGGAGCTTCCCCAAAGTGGGGTTTCTGGAGATGGGTCTCCTTCTTCTTCCTTTGTTGGCCGGATCTTGAAGATCAAGAAGTATGAGATTTTTCAAAATGTCTCCTTTTTTAGATCTGATGGGAGATCTAAACTCCCCTTTGTGGGTTTTGTGGTGAAAAACTATTTAGTTTTGGGAAAGGAAGAGTAAAACTCTTGATTTAATTCAAAAGAAAGAAGAAGAAGGTTTGGAACCTTCAGAAAGGGGAAATATGCACAAACCCTAATTTTTGGGGAATGAAAAGTATATGCTTTATTCATCATCATGTTTCCTTATATACGCTTACACATTTACATATAGCCCCATTGGGCTTTACAAAAGTGGCATTTTGCCCATCCCATGGCTCATGTGCTATTTCTTTTTGCACATAAGCTATGGGCTTTACAAAAATTTGGCTTTATGCCCATTCATGCATAAAAAATTATTTATTACATGATTTCATTTTGCGCATGGAGGAGGGCCGGCAGCTTCATGTTCGGACTCGACCTGGGCATGGGCCCACTTGATCTGGGCTTGGGCCCACTTGGCTTGGGGTTGACCTTGACTTTGACTTGGTCAACCGGGGTGCAATTTTCAACCGCAACACACAGGACCCATATATGTGGTGTGCATGTATTGATAGGAGGCACTTTGTTAGGGTAAAAAGTTTCACCCCGATCGACCAAGTCAAAACCAAGGTCAACCCTAAGTCAAGTGGGTCTGAGCCCAAGCTATGTGAGCCCAAGCCCAAGTCAAGACCAAGCATGGAAGTGGCCGGCTCCATGCCAAAAAAGATGCAATAAATTTGTCTAAATATAATTTTTAGAAATAACTGTATGTAAAATGGGCAAAAAGCCAAAATTTTGTAAACCATATGGCTTATGTGCAAAAATAAATAAGCACATAAGGTATGGGGTGGCATAAGTGACATTTTGCAAAGCCTAATGGGCTATATGTAAAGTGTGTAGTCTATAAAGGCAACATGATGAAAAAATCAAAAAACAACTTTTTCTCTCTCAAAAAAAATTAGGGTTTCTATGCCTCCTTCTCCTTCCTCAAGGTTCTAAACCTTCTACTTTTTTTGAATTAAATCAGGAGTTTAACTCTTCTTTTTCCAAAAAGAAACAGTTTTTCACCATAAAACCCTTGAAGGGGAGCTCGGATCTCCCATCAAATCCCTAAAAGGGGTGATTTTTAAGTTTCGCCCTCCTTTTCTCCATGATTCAGCCAACAGAGAGGAGGAAGAAGGAGACTCATTTCCAAAAACCTCACTTTGGGAAGATCCAAGGCTCAAGAGAAAATCTAGAGCTCAAGGGAGAAAAAAGGGGTCCCCTTTCATCATCTCCGAAAATCTCTTGGGAGTTTACATCCGAACAAAAAAAAGTATTTCTTTTAAGGAGTTTAACTCTAAAAGTCAATTGGGAGTACAACTCCCAGTACAGGGGATAAGCCCCTTTGTCCTTCTTTTAGGAATTTAACTCTAAAAGTCAATTGGGAGTACAACTCCCAGTATAGGGGGCTAAGCCCCTTTTCCTGAGGGCGCCCAGCGCCCACGTGCCTAGCGCGTAAGGCACTGGCACCCAGCACCCGCGTGCCGGGCGCACAAGGTGCTGGCGCCCAGCACCCGCGTGCCGGGGACGTGAGGCGTTGGCGCCCAGCACCCGCGTGCCGGGTACGTGAGGCGCTGGCGCCCACGCATTCTTTGGACGCTATTTCCCCTATTTTTATATATACACACTCCACAACACTGTCCCCGTTAGAAAAAATTTCTAACGGGGCACTGCCCCGCACCTTGTAAAGGGACTGCTAGCCCCCTTGACCCCCATCCCGCTATCCGGATAGCGGGACCCCCGTAAACTCAGCGAGCCCCCCCCCCCCCCCGATATACCCAAGACCCCTCAAAACACAACACACGCACATTGCATATTGAGTTCGCATAACCAGTTTGACACGTCAATCGGAGATTCCTTCGCTCCAAATGTGAGGGGTAATTAACGGCAGCTAAGTCCGCGGCAGCCAGAGATTTGGATCCCCACAATCAATATACCCTAGCCTACCTTAGGCAGAGAAAATCTGTAGTACGCCTGACAAGCGATGCATATTCCCATCTCAATGGGGTAATGAAAAACACATTACAATAATATATTTGAAATATGATTTTGTAAAATAATCAAAACATAAAGAGATTCATAAGTTAACACATTGGACCTTGTGAAGTTACCCAAGGATTGGAAAGCGTTGCTTAATTGGTGGGTGTACAGGATTAAAGATGGGGCCGATGGTGTGAAGCGGTACAAGGCTCGTTTGGTAGTCAAGTGATACACATAAAAACAGGCTATTGATTATCAAGAGATTTTTCCTCTGTGGTAAAGATGACATATATTCGGATGATCCTTAGTATTATGGCGGTGGAAGATTTGCACTTAGAGCGGCTAGATGTCAAGATTGCGTTCCTTCATGAAGATTTTTAGGAAGAGATTTATATGATGCAACCACCGGGATATAAGGTGAAGGGGAAGGAGAATATGCTGTGTAAGCTACGAAAAAGCGTATATGGCCTCAAGTAAACTCCTAGGTAATGGTATCTCAAGATTGATCAGTTTATACTAGAGATGGGATTTGTGCGGAGTGAATCAGATCACTGCGTCTACATTCAAACTTCCAAGGACAGAGACTACATTATTTTGTCATTGTATGTGGAATGACACGTTGGTAGTGGGTCCGAATTTCGAGAAAATTTAAAGTTTGAAGAAGATGATGGCCGAGAAATTCGCTATGAAGGATTTGGGATCAGTGAAGAAAATCTTGGGCATGAAGATCGTTCGAGATAGGAAGAAGCGGAAGATGTGGTTATCGCAAAGGGACTACATTAGGATAGTTTTGAAGCGGTTCAACATGGACAAGTCAAAGCCGGTGAGTACACCCTTAGCGTGGAATTTCAAACTCATGAAGGGGTTGTGCTCGACAACTCAATAGCAGAAGGACAAGATGGAGAGTGTACCATATGCTTCTGTAGTGGGGAGTTTAATGTATGCAATGGTGAATATGAGACCTGATATTGCACATGCAGTGGGAGTTGTTAGCCGATATATGCAAAATCCGGGGAAGGAGCATTGGAATGCGGTGAAATGGATTCTAAGATATCTTAGGGATACATTTAGTCACTGTTTATGTTTCGGGGGTGACTCTCTAAAGGTGCAAGTGTAGGTTGATGCAGACTATTTGGGAGATCGAGATAGTAGGAAGAACACAACGTGGTACATATTCACGGTTGGGGAAACAACGGTTAGTTGTGTCTCTCAATTACAAAATGTGTTGACATTGTCAACTACAGAAGCAGAGTACGTAGCGATCACGAAAGCCAGTAAGGAGATGATATGGCTACAAGGGTTACTTGAAGAATTGGGCAAAAAGTAACACTTCAACACCTTGTGAAGCGAAAGCTAAAGTGCAATACATTTGGCGAAAAATCCTGCATATCACTCTCGGACGAAGCACATCAAAGTGTTGTTGGATATGTATGCCCTAGAGACCTGTATTGTATAGGATACTAAGGATATGCATGTACAGGACAATCTTGCTCAATTTTATAGTATACTATTTGAGTTGTCTTTATCAAAACATGTGTATTTGTTTTTCTTGCTGCTTTGTCTTACTTGTACATGTTGATAAAGACTCGTTACAGTAGTATACTATTTTGGTTTGACTTTATCTTAACATGTGCATATGTTTTACTCGATATCACATATGGATGATACATGTTGATAAAGCCCGTAGGATTTTGCTTCACTACCGGCGTTATGATGGCGATCATACTTGTGGGGGCTAGGTAGTCTATAAGCACATCCTTAAATGTCTAAGTCGTAGGAGTATCAAGACCGGGCATCGATATTCCAGAGTAAACTTGTGTGTATGTTTCTAGACCCTGACGAGAGGCGGTGGTTGACCCCACGGCTATTGGTATGATCACCTAAGATTGTATACAGGTGCTTACTAGGGGTAAGTACACTGGACGGACTCGCCGAGAACTTCTAGATGGTATTATACCTATCATCAGATAGCGATTCTCAGGTGACATAAGTACAGGTTAATCTTTATACCTGAAATCGTCATTTGTCTCGTGTGAGTTCCTGTTGGAGATAGTGCCCTCAGAGTCAATTATTGGATCACAGGCACGTGATTGCAATGATTGAGGGAGGACCTATCCCGGGACGACAGTCTTACTCGAGATGATAGTATGCTATCTGGTTTACCTTTATCATCGTGTACTGTTTCAGGTGACCTTACAGGTCGCTATTACACGTTGATAGAGCCCCTAGGATTCTTGCTTGACGACCAGCAGTATGATGGCGATCATATACGTGGGAGCTGGTAGTCTATAAGCACATCCTTAAAAGGTCCCTAGTCGTGGGAGTTTCGAGACAGGGCATCGATTCTCCAGAGTAGACTAGTGTATACAGTCGAGACCCCGACGAAGGGCGGTGGCCGGTCTCACAAGCCACTGGTGTCAGTTGGTTCACCTAAGATGTATACAGGTGCTCATTGGGTTATGAGTACACCGGACAGGACTCGCCGGGAACCTGCTAGTTGGGATTATACCAGACGTCAGATAGCAGTTCCCTGGTGACATGTGTACAGGTTAGTTCATCGACCTGAGATCGTCATTTGTCTCGTGTGAGTTCCCACTGTGCTTTGATTACTACCCTACCACGGCTCAAAGGAGTCGTGCAAACAGGTTTTAGTTGGGTACAGTCCCGAGCCACATGGAGGCAGTGAGCGGATCTTCAGGGGTTCGTCTCTCCCGGTATTGGGGGTGAGGTCGCGCTGTGTCTAGGAGAGCCATTACACAAAGCCCTCGGCCGAGGCAGGAGATTTACTGGTAGGTATTCCAGTAGTATCTCAGGGTGTTCTGGGCTTCACTCCGACACGACTTGTACCGCTTTTGGGGGTCTGACTTTTACCAACCCCCTAGGCCCGCCATGCGATGCTCATAGACGAACGGACCGGACTGTACGGATATTGTCACTGACAGGCTCAGTAGGGTGTCAGGATGAGTTCGCTCATCGACGTCCCTTTTGGTCAATAGCTGGTGGCCCGTCACGTATTGGCTAATACCTCTGACGTACTAGTGGTTAAATCCACAGCCATAGTATTGACGAGTCTTTAGAGTCCACCACACTTTCAGTTACTCAAGCTTTCGGGCGAAACGCTGTAGAGGCCGTATGGAGATATGGCAGGGTCCGATCAGATACGTGCGGTATTGCACGGATCAGGATCGGACGGTTAGTACTTGTGGCCGTATGGTTATATGGCAGGGTTCGATCAGATACGTGCGGTATTGCACGGATCAGGATCGAACGGATATTACTAGCCGGCTTTGGTTTAAGCCGGATCCTAGTATAGTACTGTGTAGATTTTGTCTCATTGCATTTGTATCCGGACGGAATACAGATGCGGGTGTGTATGCACAGTATCGGGGTTTTCCTGTAATTTATTACGGGACCAGTTTTCTGGAGTTGCCAGTTTGCATTCCGTTCCGGCCGGTTTTCCTTTGTTCTTTCCCGGCCGGACTTTTCCGATGGAGGGGGTTATTTGCAAGTTTGCAAATAACATTTGTGGAGGGAGTTTCTTGCAAATGTATTAATTATGATAGCATCTTTTTGATACCATTCTTATCTATCATCATCACTTGCTTTTTGTTGATTTGAGGTGATTAGTAGTTGATGTGAGTTAGTTATGATGATGTTTGGATATGGTCACCCTCTCTCTTTTCCTACACTCACCTCCCTCTTGCTTATGTATTCCTTCCTCCACCATTCTCATTTGGAGATGGTGGAACTCACTTGAGAGAAAAGAAGATGAGAGTTTCATTCTTGAGAGTGTGGCATTCTTGATCTCATTTTCATGCTAGAAAAATGCAAGCACCATTTTTCTTATCTTGATTCCTCCATCATCTTCAAAGGCAACAAAATCCCAAATGAGACATAGCTTCAACCCTACACATTCTACAGCAAATCTTGGACGCGTCGGCTAGCCTACTTCGCGCCCGAGTTGCCTCGGTATTGAGGTGGGAGCCCGTAAAAGATACAGGCGATGTGGTGCCCTTCCGGCGAGGAGGCGACGACCGGAGTTTCCGCAGGAGATCGGGACGACGAGGAGAAGACCGGAGGACTCGGATCATTCGGTATATCCCTCACCCTTTCTCTTGTTAGCTAGTGTTGGTTAATGGTTACGATCCAGGTATATTGTCCGCGGTAGCGCCAGTTTAAAAGTTAAGAAAATTTTGATTCCGCATTTTGGCATCGGATAGACGGCCGGGGCGCTGCCGTGGCGCAACATGGTATCAGAGCCACGCCATTAACCTTGCCTAGCTTGTTCTAATGTGTTTTGCATTTCCAATCGACCAAAATTTCAAAATCTACATTTTTACTCACATCAGTTTTCTGTCGAATTTTTTCTGGCTCGAAAAAATTTTCAGGTTATTGCAGAATGATGTACAGAGAATCCTAAGAACACTGGAAAAATTTGGTAACCCAATTCTTCCGTACGACCGCGGAACCGCGGCCATAACCCCTCTTTGGCCACGGTTCCGCCGCAGGAAGTTGGGATCACTTCGCCATATTTTTACAGTGGGCTTGTGGGCTGAAAATAAGGGGTTTTGGAATATTAAAATTGGGCCCAAAATTTCTGTGAGAGCTACAGTATTACTTGAGGGCCCACTTGTTAATTTTTGATCGATTGGATATTTTAAACACATTATTTCACAGTATTTACATTATATCTGCGACCGTGAATGTCACTTGATCGGTAAATCCTGTCTAACTGCTATAGCCCGGTTAGACGGATTTGCGAACGTGACTTTTCACGTTGATGTTCTATGTTTATGCTGTGTTGTTGCGGATCGGTCGGTGGGGATAGCCTGGATGCAATGCTAGTACTGTTTTGTTGTATTATGTACATTTGATATTGCGGGGCGAGCGTCCGACATGTGGACTGCCGTCACTGCCTGTTTGTATTATTCTTTTGGGGCACGACATGGTTGCGGTCGATGTACCCGTTGTATGTATATTTTACTTTCTGTACTAGGATTG
Source organism: Agapanthus africanus (assembly GCA_030015575.1). Taxonomy (NCBI): domain Eukaryota; kingdom Viridiplantae; phylum Streptophyta; class Magnoliopsida; order Asparagales; family Amaryllidaceae; genus Agapanthus; species Agapanthus africanus. The sequence goes on from CM057337.1 coordinate 736,691,916, forward strand.
CCCCGCGGTGGGGTGCACGGATAGCCGGGTTCTGGAGGGCAACAAGCCCGCATCTCATGGCATTGGGACGGAGGGGGCTTCACTCCAGGATTGGCGGGCTATTCGCCGCACTCGTAGGGGGTACAGGATGACCCAGGAGGGGTGCCCAAGTTACCGGATTCCGTGAAGTGCTGGGTGGTCCATTCACGGTGCTGAAGGGGGCTGCCTCGCTTCAGGTTTTGGCGGGTGACTTGCCGCGCCCGTAGGGGTCTAGGATTTCATTGCACAGGCTATCCACACGACCAGGGGAACGTCGGGTTTCAGCAGCGGCTCTGTGAAACCCGGGGCTTCCAGATATCTGTATTGTTCTGTGATGCTGTACATTTCTGTGATGTTGCATTTTATCACGCCTTGAGCGAAATATAATATATTGGTATATATATTAGTAGATGTTGTATATGTTTTGCATCCGCGCTAGTCCAGTCCCCGCTCTGTCGTTAGTTAGCTAACCTAACGGGTAATGACGGGATCCAGTGGCGAATGTGGATGGCATATACGTACATCAGTATATTTTCGTTCTTTGTGGTGTGATCAATTGATGGGATTGCGTTGATTCGGATCAATGCAAGCTAAACAAACCTATTCTGATGTTGTTGGAACATTTTTCAAAAAAGCTGTTATTGCAAGGACGTTCACTTTTGTTTTGCATCGTGGTATTCATTTGGAATATCCTGCTCCTCAGTCGACGAGGCAAGGGCCGAGATCCCTTCACCGGGAGTGACCCCTTGGACAGAAGTTTGCGTCAGGGCATTAACTTCACTATAGCCGATTACTTTTGCTTTGCATCGTGGTATTCAGTTGGAATATCCTGCACCTCATTCTACGGGGAAAGAGCCGAGATCCCTTCACCGGGAGTGACCTCTTTAGCAAAGTTTTTCGTCACTATATTTTTATAAAAGGCTATGCAGTTCCTTCAACGATATCAAGTTCATTACGTTAAAAGTTTTTCGCCAAAAACTAGACGTAGCCCTCCGTCATTTCTTACAAGTATTACTTAGTATTCGTGCTGCGTTTGTTGACTGTGTCAAGGCGTAGTGTGCGGTAGCTAAGTAGTGTTTGTTTGTAGCATATTAAAGGGATTGGTTAGGACAGTCGTGCGGCCTTGTTGACTGTGTCAAGGGCTCGTACGGGTGGGTTTAATGCAATCCAGGATAATGACGGGTTGAACTTGACTAGGACTCTTTGATTTGTTGACTGTGTCAAGGTCACTTGGGTCCTAAGGGTAAAAATCACATCGGGAGTTTCAAAAGAACTGAAACTTGCCAGATATGCGCATACCTTCTGGAGTGTGGTGACTTGAGTGGATTCCGTCAAGTTATCATACGATGATAGTTGGATCCCGATTCCCACTGATGAGTCGGTTTACTCCTCGGGTGACCCCGACTAATTCTTCTTTCAGGTTTGGGGAAGAATTTGAGGTTACAGTGGGAGGTTTTCAGATTAGATAAAGTGATAACCATTCTGATCTAGGTTAGAGTGCACGCTGAGTGTTTCTTTTCTCTCTCTCTTTGGCAGCAACCATTGACCCGACCCTGGACTATGACTCAGTGACCAAGTTGACCGAACCTTCTTAACACTGGCTTTTGGATTGTCAGAGTTGCAGACCTCATTGCCACTCCTACTTTTACCCTTTTTCTCCGGGACACCCCGTATTACTACGAACGTCCACTTCCATTGGACAAAACCATCGTATGGTTATATACGAACTCGAAGGAATTCGAGGATGGTTTCTGGTTCTGGAGAAAACGAATAGGATTATTCAGTTGTCTTTTCTTTTCACCTTCTCTCATTGCGAGTACTCCTTGGTTTAGGAGATAGTACACCTATTACGCAAATTAGATAGTCTTCTTCCAAACCTTAGGCAGGTGCCGAACGGTGGGGAATGAAGAAAACCAATTAGCATGACGATGGTGTACAGAAGGTATTAAGTTAAGACAAAGCAAGGGATTAATAAGAGGGCAAAGTAAATTGCGACTGCTATTCACGACCGAACCAAGTATTTCTTCGCCAATCCTAAATCACCTTTGTATTTCTCCAGGACACTCCGTATCACTACGAAGATCCACAGTTTATTGGATACTCCATCGTATGGTTATATACGAACTCGAAAGGAACTTGTTCCAGTTCGGGGATGGATTCTGGTTCAGGAGAAATAGGAATAAGGTTTATTCGGTTGTCTTTTATCTTCACCTTCTCTCGCTTTGCGAGTGTTCCTAGGATTAGGACAGTACACCTTTTATGCTTATTGGATAGTCTTCTTCCAAACCATAGGCTGGTGCCGAACGGTAGGGCAGGAAGAAAACCATTTGGCCTAAAGGGGTGTGCAGACGGTAATGACTAAAGACATATAAAGGGATTTGGACAGATGGCAAAGAGATATACGATTACAGTTGTGAATCTGGATGATGGTAGAGGCATTACTAGGAATACCAGGATACCCTATCGAAACATTTCAATGTTTCAGTTCAACTGTGTACTGTTAAAAGAAAACTGATTTCCTGATTAGACACTTGCTCCAGGGTATGTATTTACCAGGTTTGATTCTCACATCTGTATGGTTTTACAGATGATGAGTAGGAGTAAGTTATTGGGAATAGGGTGATCATCCTCATTATATCGGGATTCGTTGTAATCGGTGATATTTGAGGAGATCATCTAGGCTGTTTGCCGGTCGGCAAATATTTGGTTTTGAATATCCGCTGTTGTGCACCAATTTCAAATTGATATATCTGTACGTCTATTTTCATAGAGTGAGATATACTTTTTGATATTATGTCGATGACATTTACCTATATCAGTGGATGGTTAGGTAAGGAGCATTAAACAGCGGTGTAATTCTTCTTAACCATAAGTACAGTTTTCAACCTACGACACACAGTGAAAGAGTTGTTAGACTCAGCGGACTTATACAGAGTATTGTATGTTGTCCAGTGTCCATTAGGACAGAGGGGTTGGTCCTCATACTATATTCTGTTTACTTTTAACTTCTCTAGTTCTTAGACATGTGTTTCGTAGAAACACAGGGTCTAAGTTTTGAGGAGTTATAGGTATTTGAATAGAGTAGAGTACCAGGTGTAGCAAGTATCGGGATTCTTCAAAGTGATTGAAGATGTAGATACTTGTGTATGGTATTCAGTTGATAGTAATGATAAAGAGAAATTGCTTCTCTTTCAGGTTACTCATAATTGGAAGCATTCCTAAGTTGAGTAACGCTGATCGGTCTCTTTCCATTTAGTTGACATGCACTGGAGATAGCTGCATGATTTGAATCTGGTTCATTTAAATCGGTGCCTCTGGTTCTATATTGGATATAGAACAGTTCATATCTTAACGATGTTAAGGTACGGGGAGTTGTCCGGCTTATGATTAAAACCAGACACTGGACAACTCAAGGCACGTTTCTGTAATGGCTGTTTGTGGGTTGACCCAGGCTATGACGAGGGTTGACTTTCTACCATCTGGAAGATCAATAGTGATATTGTTCTTAACTCGTCACATTTTAAAAGGAAATGGTTATTTTTCAAAAAACAGTAGTGGGAGTATGGTAGAACTGGAAGCGATTCCAGAACCGCAAACGATTACTGAAGATTTGATAAGGAACCTAAAGATTCAATCTGATTTGACATTCCATTGGCCACTCCGCAGATACGGTGGGTAACTTCAGGCACCCGAGAGGTACTCCGGTAGCCTCAAGGACGGTGACAGGGAAGTTCTTGTTTACCCACACTTGCCATTGTTGTTGTTCCAGGCTGCGAGACCCGGCAGGAGGATGAGTATAGCGTCGTTCTAAACTAGCTTTAGAAGTGCGCGTCTATATGACTCTGCCAGAGGGTTGTCGTAGTCAGTGGGAGCAGCGGAAGCATTGGTGGACATCAGGCTTATGTCTATTTATAGACTAAAGCAGATATAGCGGAGATAGATCATCTATTTCTAATGTGACAGTCATAGGTTTGACGTCATCAGAATAGGGGATGGATCTGTTAAGAAGGTAGTAGGGTGTGATGTCCTGTTTTTGGATGACATACACAGAGTAGGAAAGGAAACTCCTATACTACGATCGGTTATACTTTGGTTGTCACACAGTGGTTTCTCCACACAGGACTTGGATATTATATCAGACATTCTGGTTACTAGATCTATGGTTTTAGATCTAGATTTGGGTGGTTTCCTAATCTGGGTACCTTGACAGCATTCTATGAGTATTTAGAATGGACGACTCCTGGCACGGTAGTACACCTGCAGGTAATGGAGTCACCCTCTCTAAAGGTGTCTTGCAGACTAAAGGGGAGAGGGATACGCATGATTGACAGATCACTTGCTTAGGCAATTGAGTCAATCATGAGATGTCAAGTACCTCACCAGATGTTGTTCTTGCAGTAGATGCAATAAGTTGATATTGATCCAATCCTGGAGAAACAGTCGGAAGCAGTTTTAGAACATAAGTTGATGTTCTAGGGATGTGATAACGACAGCCTCTTTTAGGAGACGGTTGTCACTCCAGGCTTCCAAGGTGACATGGATGGCAGAGTGGCTGTCAGAGTTATAGTTTCTCCTCCTGACGAGGGGCAGTATTTTGGACAGGTGGTCCAATGCAATACTGAGAGAGGCTTGGCGCTGTGTACTGATTAAGTTCAGTTATCGATACAGTCTAAGAAGTTTTGGATTTGGAGTTCATTTATGAGCTAGGTCCCATCAGATATCCAGACATACTCTTAGACAGGTATTGCTCATTTCGGGAGATGGTTTTCTCTGCGAACTTGAGATATAGAGAGACATAGAAAGAAACTTCACAGCGGATCCACTCACTGAGGCTATTCCTCGAACGCAATAGTTTCGCAAACGAGCTTTGTGAGACTGACTAGTAGAGGAGTTGGGTGTTCGGTATCACACGGGCTGTGAGTATACGACATCGCAATAATTAGCCTTGAGTGCAAGTGGGAGATTGTTGGAGATAGTGCCCTCAGAGTCAATTATTGGATCACAGGCACGTGATTGCAATGATTGAGGGAGGACCTATCCCGGGACGACAGTCTTACTCGAGATGATAGTATGCTATCTGGTTTATCTTTATCATCGTGTACTGTTTCAGGTGACCTTACAGGTCGCTATTACACGTTGATAGAGCCCCTAGGATTCTTGCTTGACGACCAGCAGTATGATGGCGATCATATACGTGGGAGCTGGTAGTCTATAAGCACATCCTTAAAAGGTCCCTAGTCGTGGGAGTTTCGAGACAGGGCATCGATTCTCCAGAGTAGACTAGTGTATACAGTCGAGACCCCGACGAGGGGCGGTGGCCGATATCACAAGCCACTGGTGTCAGTTGGTTCACCTAAGATGTATACAGGTGCTCATTGGGTTATGAGTACACCGGACAGGACTCGCCGGGAACCTGCTAGTTGGGATTATACCAGACGTCAGATAGCAGTTCCCTGGTGACATGTGTACAGGTTAGTTCATCGACCTGAGATCGTCATTTGTCTCGTGTGAGTTCCCACTGTGCTTTGATTACTACCCTACCACGGCTCAAAGGAGTCGTGCAAACAGGTTTTAGTTGGGTACAGTCCCGAGCCACATGGAGGCAGTGAGCGGATCTTCAGGGGTTCGTCTCTCCCGGTATTGGGGGTGAGGTCGCGCTGTGTCTAGGAGAGCCATTACACAAAGCCCTCGGCCGAGGCAGGAGATTTACTGGTAGGTATTCCAGTAGTATCTCAGGGTGTTCTGGGCTTCACTCCGACACGACTTGTACCGCTTTTGGGGGTCTGACTTTTACCAACCCCCTAGGCCCGCCATGCGATGCTCATAGACGAACGGACCGGACTGTACGGATATTGTCACTGACAGGCTCAGTAGGGTGTCAGGATGAGTTCGCTCATCGACGTCCCTTTTGGTCAATAGCTGGTGGCCCGTCACGTATTGGCTAATACCTCTGACGTACTAGTGGTTAAATCCACAGCCATAGTATTGACGAGTCTTTAGAGTCCATCACACTTTCAGTTACTCAAGCTTTCGGGCGAAACGCTGTAGAGTCCGTATGGAGATATGGCAGGGTCCGATCAGATACGTGCGGTATTGCACGGATCAGGATCGGACGGTTAGTACTTGTGGCCGTATGGTTATATGGCAGGGTTCGATCAGATACGTGCGGTATTGCACGGATCAGGATCGAACGGATATTACTAGCCGGCTTTGGTTTAAGCCGGATCCTAGTATAGTACTGTGTAGATTTTGTCTCATTGCATTTGTATCCGGACGGAATACAGATGCGGGTGTGTATGCACAGTATCGGGGTTTTCCTGTAATTTATTACGGGACCAGTTTTCTGGAGTTGCCAGTTTGCATTCCGTTCCGGCCGGTTTTCCTTTGTTCTTTCCCGGCCGGACTTTTCCGATGGAGGGGGTTATTTGCAAGTTTGCAAATAACATTTGTGGAGGGAGTTTCTTGCAAATGTATTAATTATGATAGCATCTTTTTGATACCATTCTTATCTATCATCATCACTTGCTTTTTGTTGATTTGAGGTGATTAGTAGTTGATGTGAGTTAGTTATGATGATGTTTGGATATGGTCACCCTCTCTCTTTTCCTACACTCACCTCCCTCTTGCTTATGTATTCCTTCCTCCACCATTCTCATTTGGAGATGGTGGAACTCACTTGAGAGAAAAGAAGATGAGAGTTTCATTCTTGAGAGTGTGGCATTCTTGATCTCATTTTCATGCTAGAAAAATGCAAGCACCATTTTTTTTATCTTGATTCCTCCATCATCTTCAAAGGCAACAAAATCCAAAATGAGACATAGCTTCAACCCTACACATTCTACAGCAAATCTTGGACGCGTCGGCTAGCCTACTTCGCGCCCGAGTTGCCTCGGTATTGAAGTGGGAGCCCGTAAAAGATACAGGCGATGTGGTGCCCTTCCGGCGAGGAGGCGACGACCGGAGTTTCCGCAGGAGATCGGGACGACGAGGAGAAGACCGGAGGACTCGGATCATTCGGTATATCTCTCACCCTTTCTCTTGTTAGCTAGTGTTGGTTAATGGTTACGATCCGGGTATATTGTCCGCGGTAGCGCCAGTTTAAAAGTTAAGAAAATTTTGATTCCGCATTTTGGCATCGGATAGACGGCCGGGGCGCTGCCGTGGCGCAACATGGTATCAGAGCCACGCCATTAACCTTGCCTAGCTTGTTCTAATGTGTTTTGCATTTCCGATCGACCAAAATTCCAAAATCTACATTTTCACTCACATCAATTTTCTGTCGAATTTTTTCTGGCTCGAAAAATTTTTCAGGTTATTGCAGAATGATGTACAGAGAATCCTAAGAACACTGAAAAAATTTGGTAACCCAATTCTTCCGTACGACCGCGGAACCGCGGCCATAACCCCTCTTTGGCCACGGTTCCGCCGCAGGAAGTTGGGATCACTTCGCCATATTTTTACAGTGGGCTTGTGGGCTGAAAATAAGGGGGTTTGGAATATTAAAATTGGGCCCAAAATTTCTGTGAGAGCTACAGTATTACTTGTGGGCCCACTTGTTAATTTTTGATCGATTGGATATTTTAAACACATTATTTCACAGTATTTACATTATATCCGCGACCGTGAATGTCACTTGATCGGTAAATCCTGTCTAACTGCTATAGCCCGGTTAGACGGATTTGCGAACGTGACTTTTCACGTTGATGTTCTATGTTTATGCTGTGTTGTTGCGGATCGGTCGGTGGGGATAGCCTGGATGCAATGCTAGTACTGTTTTGTTGTATTATGTACATTTGATATTGCGGGGCGAGCGTCCGACATGTGGACTGCCGTCACTGCCTGTTTGGATTATTCTTTTGGGGCACGACTGTTAGTTATATGTATGCCCTAGAGGCCATTACTATACATAGGATGTATATTGTAGTGGATGCTGGGACGTATATAGGGAGGACTTTCTTGCTCGACATGATAGTATGCTATCTGGTTGATCTTTACCTTAACGTGTATGCTGATTGTCTCTCTGTTACATGTTGGTAAAGCCCTTAGGATCTGTACTTGACTACCTGGACTATGATGCGGATCATACTAGTGGGGACTTGGTAGTCCATAAGTACATCCTTCAAAGTCCCTAGTCGTGGGTGTATCGAGACGGGGCATCGATATACCAGAGTAGACTAGCGTGTACCTTCTCGACCCATACAGATGGGCGATGGATGATCCCATATCCATCGGTGTTTGACATCAGAGGAGATATACGGGTGCTCAGTAGAGACTGGGTACACTGGACGGACTCGCCGAGAACTCCCAGATGGTATTATACCTCACGTCAGATGGCAGTTCTCTGGTGACACTGGTACAGAGTAGTCTGTTGACCCGAGATCGTCATAGAGTCTTGTGTGGTTCCCACTGTGCTTTGATTTCCATCTTACCACGTCTAAGAGGGCGTGCAAAACGGTGGTTTTTGGGTACAGTCCCGAGTCACATGGAGGCAATGAGCGATAGGAGGGGATTCGTCTCTCCCGGTATATGGGGGTTGATGTTGCACTGTGTTCGATCGGCTATAACAGGAAGTCCCTGGCCAGGGCTGCTCAGAGAATTGCTGGTAAGTGTTACCAGTAGTTTCTCGACCCGTTATGAGCCTCATATCGACACGACTTATTGAGCTATTGGGGTCTGACGTTTACCACCCCTAGGCGAGATATGCGACATATCAGACGATCAGACCGGACTGTACGGTAGTGTTACTGGTCGGATTCACTGGAGTGTGAGCGGGCTTGCTCGTCGATCTTCAGATCGCTCAATACCCGGGTGGCCGTTACGTTTAGCAGACCGCTTGCGGCTTGTGGATGTTTGATATGATCATCATCCGCTGCCGGCGTATTGACGAGTCTTTAGAGTCCTACACAGAGGTTTCCTGGCTCAAGCGAAACGAAATAGGAGCGCATATGAGATATGTGCGGGACCGAGAATAATACGAGTATGTGATACCGTATTCTATTCTCGCGATAAATATATCGAATGGTTGTATGCGATATAACCTAGTTATCGATTCAAGCGTTGATTCGATAAGCCGATATATTGGATACCAGTCGGTTATGTGCGCATAACCGGGTCATTGAATCAAGTGTTGATTTAATGATTTAATGCATATTTATATATTTGATATATTACTTTGCGTTAACTAGTATTGGTTCACTTTATATGGATTTTCTCACTTGTTATGTGCATATTGTATATGTGATATACATTTGTACATTTGATTGTATCATGTTTGATGATGCATACCACTTTGGTTAAGTGTAAAGTTTGAACCATGGTTGTGTTTATGTTTAGGGTTTTATTTTCTTAATTATTCATTTATTCTTTTTGATAAATGAATAAAAGAAAGTGAGAAAAGAAAATGAGAAAAGAATGGTGGCTTCTTTTGTTGTTTAGTTGAAACTTCATGAAGCTTTGACCTAAGTCCACCATTCTTATCTCATTCTTAACCCTAACCATACAACTAACCTTGGTTAACTCTCTACACTTTACTATAGTTAGAATTATGATAAGAATTGTTTTTATTTTCATTTTTCTTTTAACTTATCATAATACTTTTCTTCTTCTTCTTCATTCTTCAAGTGAAGAAGCTTGAAGTCCATCAATGGTGATTGTTGGAAAAGAGTGAGAAATCCAATTCTAAAGTCTACCCACTTCCTATTTCTTCATCCTCTACCTCTTGCCAAGTAGTAGAGTGTGTTTCCTTCACAAGTTTCATGACTTGGTGAAGGTGGAGCTTGATTCATCGATGCTTCGACGTAGATCATCTTCGGCATGGACATCGACGACCTAGCTTGCCCATTCTCCGACGAAGCCGATCTTAGAGACCGGATTTGACTTGGACAGCGGAGAGGACCTCGTTGCGGAGCTATGGAGGTGGAGCACCGGATCTACAAAGGTTGTATTTCCGTTTTCTCATTAGTTAAGTGTTAACTAGTTCTTGTTCGCCTAGACTTCTAGTTATCGATCCGTAGTTTAGGGTTTGTAGGCACCATAATTTTTGAAATTGCCATGGTTGATGGCTTGGGAGACCTCACTAGAGTGCCTAGGAACCCTGCAGTGGTATCAGAGCCTAGCTAGAGCCTTAGGCGAAGTCCAGACGGAAATTGAAGTCCGAACGAACCCGGAATTCCAAATCAAATATGCTCTCTGTACAATTTTTAAAATCTGGGTTTTTTCAACATTAAAAATATTCAGAAAAATAAGCAGGCAATTCTAAGAAATACTGTAAAATTCGTGCAGCCAATTCAGTCAAATCGCGGCGCTTCCGCGGCACAAGCTAGGCTTGTGCGGCGGAAGAGCGGCCATTTTGTCGTCTTGTGCAACTTGTCTTCTACAGTAATTCTTATTGTACTGTGCAGGTGTTTCTGGGAATTTTTAATAATTTTTCAAGAGTTGAATTTTTCTGAGTTGTTTTGGGAATTCGGTGTTTCGATCGGGGTATCAAATTTTGTCTGTGTGGCTTTCCGGATAAATTTTAGAATATGTTAAAAAGTTCGACCGGATATAAATACCCAACTTTTCCCCTGTCGGGAAATTTCCAAGTGTTGGATTTTCCGTAGTTTAACGACGTTCTAAGTAGTGCAAGTAACGCGATGGTCCCTCTAGAAGACACAAACCTTAACTCGATTATGTGACCGTCTTGAACTGCCCTTTGAACCTTCGGGTTTGGGGCAGTACGGCGCGCCACATGTGAGGCGTTGGCTTGACCCTTCTACGGCTGGACCGTTGGTACTGAGGCACGAACGGAATGTTGTTAGACTTATTTCATGTGTTGAGCTGTATCGGGAAAACTTGGGTGTTCGATTGTTCGATCGAAAAGTTTAACATTTTCTATTTATCTGGAATGGGCTACAATAATTGGAATTCACAAAAAGTTATGTGATAACTAAATGAATGTTATAAACGTAGCACTTTAGTCTCTTTTGATCGGTTGCCACGGAATTTTGATGTGATCAAAAGTCCGTCGCAATCACGTAGCGTACGCGGATACTCGCCGGGTAAACTTAATAGACAGCCTCACTCCATAGCCCCGACCAAGTGACTGTAGGAGAACCCCGTCGCTGAAAGCATCCGTTCGGGTGCTCGCGGTAGCGGTGTTCCGCCTTGGTGCACTTCGTCGACGGTATCGGGGGTGCGGCCGTCTACTGAAGTTTGCGACGAGTATTCGATCAGAATGTCGGGAATCTTGTTGAATTGCCCGACTCGATATTGAAAAGTGTTTTCGATAATGAGACTAAAATGCGGGGTTTATAATTGTTAGGCATGCGATGTCTAAGTAATTCATTTGGTCAGGCATGCGATGTCTGAGGTGGTTGCGGATTCCAACTGTTGTAGTTTTACACTTTCTTTTCTGTGACCGTAAGTGTAATATGTGATATCGCCGGTTTCGTTGCTATATGTCAACGACAATTGGGATGGACATATTTACTTACGTTGATGACATGTGATGTTATGTGTTGCTGGATATGTTATATTGGATCGTCGTGATTGAATAGCCGGGGGTTTTTATGTGAGATGAGTGTTTTTCATTTTCATTCATGTAAAAACTTGTATGTAATATTCTTTTATTGGGGCGCTTCCAGGTTGCGGGAGTTGTCACCTGTTGTATATCATTTACTTTTCTGCACTAGGATAGACCCAAGGAGGGGAGCACAAGTAACCGGGTTCTGGAGTCCAGTGGGAGACCAACTCGAGGAGTCGAGTCCGGGTCTCCTAACTCTAGAATTGGTAGGGTTGCTTGCCGCTCTCGTAGGGGTCTAGGGGTGTGGGTTTGGCTATTCATCACGACCGTGGAATCCGTGTTTTGTACTGGCTCGTATTGAAAACACGGACGTCCTAGTATATCCAATATTTCATATATTTCTTCTGCTGCGATATCTGTGATGAGATCATGTGATGTTTCTGTGATGGATATAGTATATATAGTATATATGATATATTATATAGACGTTACTTATGTTTTACACCCGCGCTAGCCCTGCCCTGCTCTGTCGTTAGTTACCTAACCTAACGATGCACGAGGGGACATCGAGGTGAATGCGGATGGCATAAGTGTACGTCATATCTATCTGTGATGTTTAGGTACATAAATGATGGGACTTCATTAATGTGATTAATGAAATTAAAAGAAACCTAAGATGTTGTAGAATCGAATTTCAAAATAAAACAGGTAGCTACAGTTCTTGCTTTGCACAGAGGTATATGTGATATATCCTGCACCTCATCCGACGAGGAAAGGACCGAGATCCCTTCACCGGGAGTGACTCCTTTAGCAATAACTGGCAGATGCTACACACTCGGTTTGTCTTTTGATTGCTTTTAAGAGTTTTTGCTTTGCACAGTGATATATATGATATATCCCGCACCTCATTCGACGAGGAAAGGACCGACGATCCCTTCACCGGGAGTGACTCCTTTAGCAAAACAAGAAAAGCCTCAAAGCACTCCATTTTAAAACTATTTGATTCTACAACGATATCAAGTTCATTACGCAATAGGTTTCAGAAAAACCTGTCGTAGCCCTCCGTCATTTCAGATAAGTACTAGTTAGTATTCGTGCTACGTTTGTTGACCTCTGTCAAGGCGTAGTGTGCGGTAGCTGATTAGTGCTTATCTGCATAAGCATATGATGTGATTGATTAGGGTAGTCATGCGACCTTGTTGACCTCTGTCAAGGGTCGTGCGGGTGGGTTTACTTCAATCAGGAAATGACGGGTTGAACTTGACTAGCAGCCTATGGTTTGTTGACCTCTGTCAAGGTCATAGGACGCTAGGGGCAAAATATTATCGGGAATTTCAAGTGTTGAAATTTGCAATGAGATTGCATACCTTCTATGAGATAGTTGGATCCCGATACCCGCTGCGAGTAAGTGTTACTCCTGGAGAGTTTTATACATTACAATTAGCCGATCAAGTAGGTGTCTAGAAAGGTGTTAACGAGGTTACGCCTCTGGGAAAACGAGGTTTACATTAATTAGGTTCGTGCGAAAGCACGGGGGACCTCCCTCAAAGTACCGACACTGGCCTGGCTGAAAGATTGGCGAACTTGTAGTGTGTAATTAATCCCGGCTAGTCTTTCCTTTTAGGGTTTGAAGGAAGATTTGATAAAAAGCAGTGGGAGCCATCCTGATTAGATAAAAATAATAACCAATCTATTCTTGACAGAGCGCACGCTGAGTGTTTTCTTCTCTCTCTCTCCAGGTAGCGACCATATCACGTCTTAATCAAGATAATAATACGGAATATTGACCGAACCCGCTTGTTATACTGAGCTGGGGAACGTTGGTCCCGCTCCAACTTATAATTGTTATAAGACAGAGCAGGAAATTGGGGATTACCAGAATTCCCGTGCCGTCCAAACGAAGACAGTGCATGCTGATGCATCATCTCCGGGTGTGTTCGTTATACAGAACTGTTCTCAGTATCCTTTACGTCCTGGGTATATGATACCGGATCAGGATCCCACATATGTAATCTGTTACATAGGGCTACAGAAAGGTAGAGAACTGAGAACGGGTGATAAGTTTCATGAGGCAGAAAACGGGGCAAGAGTTGCAGCCAAGTCTGTCGGTCACTGTCACCCTGTATTACCGATACATTGATTATGAACGAATGTTGTTAGATATCGAACCTGATATACAAAATCATATCTATCTCTTTATTAGTAAAGAAAGGATATAATTCTGTATTGCTGGATAATGTTTTGAACATTTCCTATATCAAAAGTTGATCGGTTCAGGCACGTTATCTAAAAGCATTGATGTTCTAAATCAAACTACAGTTCTTGGTATATGAACACACACAAGAGGAAGAGTTCAGAAATGAACGAATTCTTCTTGAGGCATTGTAGACTAGGTCAGATCAATGTGACCCGACTAGCTAGAGTTACATAAAGATGCATATTTAAATCAGTTTGAATTTACATCTTGTGAAACTCGCCAGTCGTGTCACAAAGATAAGATGACCTCAGCTCTGTTTATTGGAAACAGAGAAAGAGTTAGAGAACTCTTGGGATAATACATGTTGATGTATGTAGGTCCCCTGTCTACACATTCCAAGACTGGTTCTTTGTACTTCATTACGTTCTCTGATGATCTCTTTAGATTCAGACATATGTTCTTGTTGAAACACAAGTCCGAACCTTTTGAGATATTCACAGAATATAAGCGAGAAGTAGAGAACCAGATATAGGGGTATAAGTATTATGTCCTATGATGAGATCAAGGAGGAAAATACTTGAGCACGGAATTCCTGGATTATTCTAAAGGAGAATGAGTTTCTCTCTCAGCATTACTCCTCTGTATACACCATAACACGATGGTATATCAGGGCGGAGCAGATACACCCTATTTGATATGGTGTGCTCTATGATGAGTACTACTGAGTTACCTATTTCCTTTAGGGAGTTATGCACTTGAGAAGCTGCATACCTATTGAATAGGGTTCGAATCAAATCAGTTACCTACCATTTCATATATGATATGGAAAGGGAAGAGCCCATATCTTAAGTTAGTTAAGATTTGGGGTTGACCGGCCTATGTCTGAAAGCAAAATCCGGACAAGCTCGAGGCAAAGTCTGTAATGTAGAACTGGAAAGGTTCCAGCTATACAAACTACAGCTGATGATTTGATAGAACCAAAGTATTCAGTAGATACCAACGAACCTCAGCCTCTCCGCCGATCTAGTAGGGTTCCTTACCCACCTGAGAGATACTTTCGGTTTCTCTATGACAGTGGGAGCGAGGATTGCATCATGAGATGATGACCCAACTAGCTTCGAGCAGGCCATCAGGAGTAAGACTCTGTAAGAATGGCTGAATGTTTAGCGATCTGAGATGGAATCCTTATACACCAACAAAGTATGGACTTATGGTTGCAATATCTGAAGGGTTAAATCCCCATCAGGAGCAAGTATATCTTGAGAAGATTACTTGGTGTACATGGAAAGGTTGAGACTTTCGAAGCTAGACTTGTTAAAGGTTTTCATCATCAACCAGGCGTGGATAATGATGAAACCTTTTCAAGTAGCTATGCTTAAGTCCATCCAGATCCTACTTACCACGACTACATACCATGACTACGATATCTGGTGGTTGGGTGTCATGACAGCTTTTCTAAATGATGTTTTAGAAGAGAACGTCTATAAGTACACAGCCAGAGGGCCTCGTAGACAGTGGGAGCAGCGGAAACGTGTGCAAGATGCTTTATAGGATAAAGCAGGCATCGCGGAGATGGAACATCTGTTTTGATGAATTAGTCAAAGAAGTTGACATCATCAAAATGGTAGATGAACCTTGTATATACAAAAAGGTAGTAGGGAGTATGGTGACGATCCTCGTAGAGTACGTGGATGACATACTCTTGATAGGGAAGGAGTTTCCTATGCTACGCTCGATCAATCTCCGCTTATCACAATGATTCTCCATAAAGGATCAAAGTGACACCTACTAAATCCTGGATTTGGATCTATGAGATAGATCTAATTGGATATTAGGATTCTCACTAGTTGTAGTGAGACGGTATCAATCGATCCTGGGGAGAATCACTGGAATGGTTCCAGGGTGATAATGACGACTGAATGTCAGTCACAGGCATTGTCTTTACCCTCAGTGGAGGGACGGTATGTTGGAAGAGTTCCAAGCTAGATACCGTGACATACTAGAAGATAAAGGCACGATACATCGCTACTTAAGATGCTACCAAAGAGGCTGTTTGGGTGTATATTGGTTCATGAGATGAACTACGTTCCCACCATTGTGTGACAATGGAGTTGTGGCTCATGCCGAGGAACACCGGTCCCATCAGTGATCCAGACTTATTCTAAGGCAGCATCGCCTGATCATGGAGATGGTTGATCTCCAGGGTGATCGAGGTTAGGAGAGTAGACTCAGAGGACAACACAGCGGATCCACTCACAAAGGCCTGTTCCCAGAGAGAGACTTTTATGGGATGGTTGAGTATGAGATACTGCAACCACTGCTACAGATGGCCCTAGTGCAAGTGGGAGATTGTTAGTTATATGTATGCCCTAGAGGCCATTACTATACATAGGATGTATATTGTAGTGGATGCTGGGACGTATATAGGGAGGACTTTCTTGCTCGACATGATAGTATGCTATCTGGTTGATCTTTACCTTAACGTGTATGCTGATTGTCTCTCTGTTACATGTTGGTAAAGCCCTTAGGATCTGTACTTGACTACCTGGACTATGATGCGGATCATACTAGTGGGGACTTGGTAGTCCATAAGTACATCCTTCAAAGTCCCTAGTCGTGGGTGTATCGAGACGGGGCATCGATATACCAGAGTAGACTAGCGTGTACCTTCTCGACCCATACAGATGGGCGATGGATGATCCCATATCCATCGGTGTTTGACATCAGAGGAGATATACGGGTGCTCAGTAGAGACTGGGTACACTGGACGGACTCGCCGAGAACTCCCAGATGGTATTATACCTCACGTCAGATGGCAGTTCTCTGGTGACACTGGTACAGAGTAGTCTGTTGACCCGAGATCGTCATAGAGTCTTGTGTGGTTCCCACTGTGCTTTGATTTCCATCTTACCACGTCCAAGAGGGCGTGCAAAACGGTGGTTTTTGGGTACAGTCCCGAGTCACATGGAGGCAATGAGCGATAGGAGGGGATTCGTCTCTCCCGGTATATGGGGGTTGATGTTGCACTGTGTTCGATCGGCTATAACAGGAAGTCCCTGGCCAGGGCTGCTCAGAGAATTGCTGGTAAGTGTTACCAGTAGTTTCTCGACCCGTTATGAGCCTCATATCGACACGACTTATTGAGCTATTGGGGTCTGACGTTTACCACCCCTAGGCGAGATATGCGACATATCAGACGATCAGACCGGACTGTACGGTAGTGTTACTGGTCGGATTCACTGGAGTGTGAGCGGGCTTGCTCGTCGATCTTCAGATCGCTCAATACCCGGGTGGCCGTTACGTTTAGCAGACCGCTTGCGGCTTGTGGATGTTTGATATGATCATCATCCGCTGCCGGCGTATTGACGAGTCTTTAGAGTCCTACACAGAGGTTTCCTGGCTCAAGCGAAACGAAATAGGAGCGCATATGAGATATGTGCGGGACCGAGAATAATACGAGTATGTGATACCGTATTCTATTCTCGCGATAAATATATCGAATGGTTGTATGCGATATAACCTAGTTATCGATTCAAGCGTTGATTCGATAAGCCGATATATTGGATACCAGTCGGTTATGTGCGCATAACCGGGTCATTGAATCAAGTGTTGATTTAATGATTTAATGCATATTTATATATTTGATATATTACTTTGCATTAACTAGTATTGGTTTACTTTATATGGATTTTCTCACTTGTTATGTGCATATTGTATATGTGATATATATTTGTACATTTGATTGTATCATGTTTGATGATGCATACCACTTTGGTTAAGTGTAAAGTTTGAACCATGGTTGTGTTTATGTTTAGGGTTTTATTTTCTTAATTATTCATTTATTCTTTTTGATAAATGAATAAAAGAAAGTGAGAAAAGAAAATGAGAAAAGAATGGTGGCTTCTTTTGTTGTTTAGTTGAAACTTCATGAAGCTTTGACCTAAGTCCACCATTCTTATCTCATTCTTAACCCTAACCATACAACTAACCTTGGTTAACTCTCTACACTTTACTATAGTTAGAATTATGATAAGAATTGTTTTTCTTTTCATTTTTCTTTTAACTTATCATAATACTTTTCTTCTTCTTCTTCATTCTTCAAGTGAAGAAGCTTGAAGTCCATCAATGGTGATTGTTGGAAAAGAGTGAGAAATCCAATTCTAAAGTCTACCCACTTTCTATTTCTTCATCCTCTACCTCTTGCCAAGTAGTAGAGTGTGTTTCCTTCACAAGTTTCATGACTTGGTGAAGGTGGAGCTTGATTCATCGATGCTTCGACGTAGATCATCTTCGGCATGGACATCGACGACCTAGCTTGCCCATTCTCCGACGAAGCCGATCTTAGAGCCCGGATTTGACTTGGACAGCGGAGAGGACCTCGTTGCGGAGCTATGGAGGTGGAGCACCGGATCTACAAAGGTTGTATTTCCGTTTTCTCATTAGTTAAGTGTTAACTAGTTCTTGTTCGCCTAGACTTCTAGTTATCGATCCGTTGTTTAGGGTTTGTAGGCACCATAATTTTTGAAATTGCCATGGTTGATGGCTTGGGAGACCTCACTAGAGTGCCTAGGAACCCTGCAACGACCTGGTTGCGGTCGATGTACCCGTTGTATGTATATTTTACTTTCTGTACTAGGATTGCCCCGCGGTGGGGTGCACGGATAGCCGGGTTCTGGAAGGCAACAAACCCGCATCTCATGGCATTGGGACGGAGGGGGCTTCACTCCAGGATTGGCGGGCTATTCGCCGCACTCGTAGGGGGTACAGGATGACCCAGGAGGGGTGCCCAAGTTACCGGATTCCGTGAAGTGCTGGGTGGTCCATTCACGGTGCTGAAGGGGGCTGCCTCGCTTCAGGTTTTGGCGGGTGACTTGCCGCGCCCGTAGGGGTCTAGGATTTCATTGCACAGGCTATCCACACGACCAGGGGAACGTCGGGTTTCAGCAGCGGCTCTGTGAAACCCGGGGCTTCCAGATATCTGTATTGTTCTGTGATGCTGTACATTTCTGTGATGTTGCATTTTATCACGCCTTGAGCGAAATATAATATATTGGTATATATATTAGTAGATGTTGTATATGTTTTGCATCCGCGGTAGTCCAGTCCCCGCTCTGTCGTTAGTTATCTAACCTAACGGGTAATGACGGGACCCAGTGGCGAATGCGGATGGCATATACGTACATCAGTATATTTTCGTTCTTTGTGGTGTGATCAATTGATGGGATTGCGTTGATTCGGATCAATGCAAGCTAAACAAACCTATTCTGATGTTGTTGGAACATTTTTCAAAAAAGCTGTTATTGCAAGGACGTTCACTTTTGTTTTGCATCGTGGTATTCATTTGGAATATCCTGCTCCTCAGTCGACGAGGCAAGGGCCGAGATCCCTTCACCGGGAGTGACCCCTTGGACAGAAGTTTGCGTCAGGGCATTAACTTCACTATAGCCGATTACTTTTGCTTTGCATCGTGGTATTCAGTTGGAATATCCTGCACCTCATTCTACGGGGAAAGAGCCGAGATCCCTTCACCGGGAGTGACCTCTTTAGCAAAGTTTTTCGTCACTATATTTTTATAAAAGGCTATGCAGTTCCTTCAACGATATCAAGTTCATTACGTTAAAAGTTTTTCGCCAAAAACTAGACGTAGCCCTCCGTCATTTCTTACAAGTATTACTTAGTATTCGTGCTGCGTTTGTTGACTGTGTCAAGGCGTAGTGTGCGGTAGCTAAGTAGTGTTTGTTTGTAGCATATTAAAGGGATTGGTTAGGACAGTCGTGCGGCCTTGTTGACTGTGTCAAGGGCTCGTACGGGTGGGTTTAATGCAATCCAGGATAATGACGGGTTGAACTTGACTAGGACTCTTTGATTTGTTGACTGTGTCAAGGTCACTTGGGTCCTAGGGGTAAAAATCACATCGGGAGTTTCAAAAGAACTGAAACTTGCCAGATATGCGCATACCTTCTGGAGTGTGGTGACTTGAGTGGATTCCGTCAAGTTATCATACGATGATAGTTGGATCCCGATTCCCACTGATGAGTTGGTTTACTCCTCGGGTGACCCCGACTAATTCTTCTTTCAGGTTTGGGGAAGAATTTGAGGTTACAGTGGGAGGTTTTCAGATTAGATAAAGTGATAACCATTCTGATCTAGGTTAGAGTGCACGCTGAGTGTTTCTTTTCTCTCTCTCTTTGGCAGCAACCATTGACCCGACCCTGGACTATGACTCAGTGACCAAGTTGACCGAACCTTCTTAACACTGGCTTTTGGATTGTCAGAGTTGCAGACCTCATTGCCACTCCTACTTTTACCCTTTTTCTCCGGGACACCCCGTATTACTACGAACGTCCACTTCCATTGGATAAAACCATCGTATGGTTATATACGAACTCGAAGGAATTCGAGGATGGTTTCTGGTTCTGGAGAAAACGAATAGGATTATTCTATTTAGGATTTTCTATTTATTGAAAAATATAAAATGAGGTGGCATGCAAAATGGCATGAAGAGTGTAGAGAGGAATAAGCAAATGAATTAGATATTCATTTGTCATTAATATTCAAGTATTGCAGCCATTTTTAATTGTGAAATTCTTTTCACAAAAACAAAAATGGTTATCATGTTTCTAACAACCTTGTTCACTTTTTCATGAGTTATTTCTCTCTCCTCTCTAGCTCTCATCTTCTTCTTCAAGCTCAACTCTCTCATGTGTTGAGAATCATGAGGTTTTAGAGATAGATAAACTCCATTAACAATCTCTACATCATCTTTGTAACCAAGATTAGCAAACTAAGTTATTAAGTTGCTTCATTGGTGAAATCTAGCTTGGACTATAAACTTTCGGGTGGATCATCTAGGATCGAGAAGGCTATCAAGTGAGGTTGATCAAGGATCCTATAGACACAAGAGGAAGAAGTTTTGAAGATCCGAAGGACACGTATCTTTTAGGTATAACCCCTTTTCATAGTAGTTAAACTCCTAGTAGTTGCTTGTTTAGGGTTATGCTTTGATCACTTAGGGTTTTGTTAATTGTGCTTGCCTAAAATTTAATTTTTGTGAATTCCACCTCTCTACTTCCATTGTAGAGTGAGCACAACTAACCAACAAGTGCGGAACCACTTCATTCGTATAGCGGTTGAAGAGGAGGAGTTGATATTGCAGAAAATCGCTGAAGAAAAGAATCCGGCGAATATGTTCACCAAGATCGTAAACAGAGATAAGCTAGTTCTCTATTGCTGGTTGGTGAACCTCTCCATGAAAATCTGATGAAGATAGCATAGAGCGGAGTCGTGTGAAGTCCACTAGCGTCGAGAATCAAGGCTGAAGAATTTCTAAGTGGGAGAATGTTAGAAATGATGGAACTTTCTTCAGGATAGACGTCTGATTCAGAAAGGACGGCAGACTTCTGAAAGTGTAAGCATATTCATTTCAGACGTCTGGCCAACCAACTTCAGACGTCTGGTGTGTACACAAGAAATAATAGAAAAAGAGGCGGAAGTTTGCAGTTCATTGGAGCAGACGTCTGCAGGAGCCACGAAACCCAATTCAAGACGGAGGCAAACGTCTGCCCAAGTGAACTACAGACGCCTGCCATCTGCGATTTTTTATGATAACTAATTTTGGAAAGTTTGTTTATTTCCTAGTATTGTTGGGATTAGGGTTTGCTTATTTAAAGGAACCCCTCATATGTATCATTTATAGTCAATTTTTGAGAGATCGTTGT
>CM057337.1:742173551-742227174 GCA_030015575.1 Agapanthus africanus
GAAAAGGGGGGAGACTTAAAAATCTCCCATTTTTGAGATCTAATGGCAGATCCAAGTTCCCTTTTGTGGGTTTTGTGGTGAAAAACTATTTAGTTTTGGAAAAGGAAGAGTAAAACTCTTGATTTAATTCAAATGAAAGAAGAATGTTTTAGAACCTTGAGGAAGGAGAAAGAGGCACAAAGAACCCTAGATTTTTTAGGGGAATGAAAAGTCTATCTTTTATTCATCATCATGTTGCCTTATATAGGCTTACATATTTACATATAGCCCCTTGGGCTTTACAAAATGGTATTTTGCCGATCCCATGGCTCATGTGCCAT
The DNA here is from genome assembly GCA_030015575.1 of Agapanthus africanus. Taxonomy (NCBI): domain Eukaryota; kingdom Viridiplantae; phylum Streptophyta; class Magnoliopsida; order Asparagales; family Amaryllidaceae; genus Agapanthus; species Agapanthus africanus. The sequence goes on from CM057337.1 coordinate 742,173,872, forward strand.
TTCTTTTTGCACATAAGCCATGAGCTTTACAAAAATTTGGCTTTGTGCCCATTCATGTGTAAAAAATTACATAAAAATTATTTATTACATGATTTCATTTTGGGCATGGAGTAGGGGCCGGCCGCTTCATGTTCGGACTCGGCTTGGGCATGGGCCCACTTGATCTGGGCTTAGGCCCACTTGGCTTGGGGTTGACCTTGACTTTGACTTGGTCAACCGGGATGCAATTTTCGACCCCAACAGAGTCAAGAAGGGCCGCCTTCTCTTCCGCTTGCAGCAATTGAAGAAGAAGCTCAACCTCTCGCGGGGAGGATTCGCCTGCCTTCTTCATTGTCGGGGCGATCTCCTCGGACTCCATGGTGACAAGGAGAGCGCAGTGCTGAAGGACCTGAGGAAAACAATAAACGTGTTAAAGAACTGAAATTAAGGAAATAAAACTTAAGATATTTTCAAAGAAAGCTACCGACCTGAACCGCCTCCTGAGTTATGGCGGCCACTTAGGCCCTCATGGTGCCCCAGGAAATCTTGGCCCCAGCTGCCTTCTCCATATCCACCAGCAAGCTGTCGGCCAAGGATAGCCCTGAGGGCACCTTGATGCAGAAGTCACCCTCCTGCACTTGAATCCCGGTGGGGGTGGCTGAGAAACCACCTGCTTCAGTCTCTTAAGGGGGGTTCGGCGGGGAGAGTCACCTCCGCCCTGACCCGAGGCGTCCGGTCCCGCGCTTGTTTCTGTCCCCCGCTTCCCCCCACCCCCGCGGCATTCCTCCGGAACAGTTGGCGCTGCGGGAGTCTTGGACGGAGGAGTTGGCCTGGGAGTGGCGCTCAAACCTGTCCGGGCCGAGCTGGCGCCACCGGTCTATCTTTCCTGGGCCTTGGCAGCTATAGCGGCCATAATTTTTGATCGGTCCATGGGCTCTGCAAAAAGAAAAAACATAAGGAAAGGGTCAGCAACACAGGAACGGCAAAAGAATTTTGGCAAAGTCTAAACAGATCGTCGGGAGCCCTAACTTAACCAAAAAACGTGCAGGACTGAGCCCGGCCCGGCTCAGTACTATCGGGGTCAAAAATTACACCCCAGTTGACCAAGTCAAAGTCAACCCCAAGCCAGGTGGGCCCAAGCCCAGGTCAAGTGGGCCCATGCCTACGTCGAGCTCCGCGGCCGGTCTCCCCCATGCCAAAATGAAATCATGTAATAAATAATTTTGATGTAATTTTTTATGCATGATTGTAAGAAAAATGGGCATAAAGCCAAATTTTTGTAAAGCCTATGGCTCATGTGCAAAACAAATAAGCACATGAGGCATGGGATGGGCAAGATGCCATTTTGTAAAGCCCAATGGGCTATATGTAAATTTGTAAGCCTATAAAAGACAACCTGATAATGAAATAAAAGAGAACTTTTCATTCCCCTAAAAAAATCTAGGGCTTTTGTGCCTCCTCCTTTCTCAAGGTTCTAAACCTTCTTCTTCTTTTTTGAATTAAATCAAGAGTTTCACTCTTCCTTTTCCAAAAATAAATAGATTTTCACCACAAAACTTACAAAGCGAAGCTCAGATCTTCCATCCAATCTTCAAAAGGAGAGATTTTTAAATTTCACCCTCTTTTCCCCAAGAGCCAGCCAATAAAGAAGAGGAAGAAAGAGACCCACTTCCAAGAATCCCACTTTGGGGAAGATCCATGGCTCAAGGGAGAAGCCCCTTTCATCAACCCAAAAATATTTTAGGAGTTTAAGTCCTCAATATATATATATATATACATATACAAAATAATAAATCTTTCTTTTGGGGACTACAACTCCCAGTGGCAGGAGCTAAGCCCACTTGTCCTCTCTGTCAGGAGTTCAACTCCATAAGTCAAATCGGAAGCACAGCTCCCAGTGCAGAGACCAAATCCCTTTTCCTGCTGACGCCTAACGCCCGCGTGCCAAGCACGTGGGACACTGGCGCCCAGCGCCCGCATGCTAAGCACCTGGGGCGTGCCCGCGTGCCAAGCACGTGGGACGCTGGCGCCCAGCGCCCGCATGCCAAGCACCTGGGGCGTGCCCGCGTGCCAAGCACGTGGGACGCTGGCGCCCAGCGCCCGCATGCCAAGCACCTGGGGCATGCCCGTGTGCCAAGCACGTGGGACACCAGCACCCGCATGTTAGGCACGTGGGGCGCTGGCGCCCAGCGCCTAAGTGCCCGCGTGCTAGGCACGTGAGGCGTCCGCGCCCAGCGCCCATGTGCTAGGCACATGAGGCACCCGCGCTCGCGCGTTCTTTGGACGTCCTTTCCTCCCTCATTTTATATACACTCCACACTAAAAATGCATCCCCCATAAAACTCTGCGGGGCCCCCGATATATCCAAAACCCCTTCAAAACACAACACTGCACGTTGAGTTCGCATGACTCGTTTGACCCGTCAATCGAAGGTTTTCTCGCTCCAAAGGCGAGGGGTAATTAACGACAGCTTAGTTCACGGCTGCCGGAGATTCGGAACCCCACAATCAATACACCCCCGCCTACCATAGGCTGGGAGAATCTGTAATGCGCCTGACAAGCGCGCGCATATTTCCATCTCAATGGGGTGACGAAAAACACGCTACAAGTACCTGCTCGTAGAGCAGGATATCAGCCCGCTTAATCGGTTTCCACTGGGACACCACCTTCGCCTCGGGGGCGTTCGACTGCCTCACCCTCGGGCTGTCGGCCCTGTGCCACTGGGTGGGCACAGGCTAATCCTCACCCTCCGGAGGACCAAAGAAAACGAACTTCTCCTTTCACTCATTAATGGAAAAAGGGATGACCTCTACCCCATACCCGGCTATCCTACCCTTACGTTTTTTAAACGACAGATACACCCAGCTCGGATCTTCCTTACTAGTCCCGGGGTGATTTTTATAACAAAGAAATAATAGGAGGAAGGTCAAATCGAAGGGGATCCGATCAAATTTTAACCGGACCAGAAACCCGAGGAGGATCCTCCACGAGTTCGGCGCTAGCTGGCCCGGGCAAGACGGAAACAATGGAGTACCGCATAAATCTCAGATGAGAAGGGAAGACACATCCCTGCCCGAAATGCTTCCAGATACAGGACAATCTTCTTGCTCCGCACCTGGTCTGCCCGCTCACCCTCTCTGGCCAAACGGAGTGAATAGCCAAAGGGGATATGGAATCGAGTCCGGATGTCAGAACGCTCGTCCAGAGGATTCAAGACGGAGGGCGCATCATGGGTATTCTCGATGCGCACCTTGGGATCCCTTGTCGCCGCCGGACGGCGAGTGATAAGGGCGGCCCTGACTCTGGGGGGAGAGCCCGACACAAAAGACGCAGTAGAAGAAGAACCCTCTCGGCTATCTGAAGCCGAGGAAGAGGAAGACCCGCTAGACTCGGCCCCAGAAACTGGAGCCTCATCGTCCGACTCTACCCCTGCTACATCTACAGACACATCGGAGGAAGACATCTAACCTGATTCAAGGAAAGGGTTTGCCGAGGAAAATTCAGCAGAAGATCCGACCTAAGCAGAGGTGCGTCGGGCAATCTTCAAACATTGAAAGATAACTAAGGCAAAATGTCGGCCCTAGAATGGTCCCCTCCTATTTATACACTCCAAAGATAATATCCTACGGCTCAGATCGATTCCTGCCAAAACGAAGTGTCACACCTATCGGCCGTCGAGACTCCATGTGGCGATCGACCATTGGGGACGTCTCTTCGTGGCAGGAGTCAGAGACGGCCTGTCGCGCCCGCCAACCAACGTCGGATACATGGCCCGTAGCCCAACCGACGATCGAGTGAAACGGCGCCCCCTTTTTAAAGCACAATCATTTCACCGATCCGCTGACGTCAACGGGGATACGCACGAAAATTTAGGCGCACGGTGAGACGCCACGTGGACTCGAAAATCGAAACGACACGACTGCCAAACGCCATGTCGTTCCCGATAATCCATCACGAAGAAATTTCAGCACCAAGCTGAGCAGAGAAAACTAAGCAGACCACTCTCGACTCGATCCATGAATAGGTCGAAACGAGAGTGGGGGATAATGATGATACTCACAAGTAGGAATTCCCAAGATCACGACACGTAGCGGATGACGTGTCCTGAGGGCTACGGAGCTTGAATGAGCCTGATGCATTGGAGGCGTTCCTCGGCACCTCACCTCCGAGGTTGCATCCGGCCTTTCGGAGACCTCCCCGGAATACCTTCCATATTCTACTAGCAATGAGTCATCAGCTCACCTTCTAGCAATCCTACAACTGAGCTTCCTCGGCCTCCCGGCTCGTCTCCGAGCTGTTGCAAGGTCTGAGCTTTCTTAGCCTCCCGGCTCGTCTCCAAGCCTTCTGACAGGCCGAGCTTTCTCGACCTCCCGACTCATCTCGGAGCCATTTGACAGGCCGAGCTTCATCGGCTTCCCTGATCAACCGAGAGCGCGGAGCCCAAGCGTCTCCGCAACGGCTCCGCGTATCTCACCAAAGCGAGATATCCGCCGCCCCACGTTCTGCGTCCCACGCGGGCGCGTTCCCCTATTAATGAGCGGATCCCACCATCAACACGGGCGTAACTAGGGGCGTAACTGACGGCGAGAATCTCACGTCAGCTCGTTTCACGCGATCACTATATAAACCCCTCTTTCAGACGACTCGGGTAACTGGAATTCATCCCAATACGCCGCTACTTTGCTCTTATTCCATGATACCAACTTGATCGTCGGAGGGTCCTATGGTGGTCACCCATCCCGGGACTTCCTTTGCAGATAGCTCGGTGTCAATACCAACCCATTGAGATCCACACACTTAACCCTCAAATCAAATCTCAGCCACACAAAACCGCTCGCACCAGATCGACGGAGGACAACATCTGAGGAAGATCACAACCTCCATCACATAGAAACTTAGGTATTTATATGTGAAATCAGTGAAATTTTGTGTATTTACATGCAATGTAGTCTATCTTTAATAATGTTATATATATGCTTACATATATATCTTCAATTATGTATTATGTTATATGTACATATGCTTAGCCATATCTTATTATAAAGTGATTGTTGAAGTATTTTGGGGTAACTAATTTGGGGCGAACAGCCGGAGGACCTATGATTGCAACAAGCTATGACTATACATGATGCTCCAATCGATGAACATGGTATTCTTTCAATCATTGTCAACGGTTAAACTTAACTGTTTACGTGAATATTAAAACGAAAGAACCAAGATTTTATAAATTATGTGGACGCGCATATTCTTTGCTTATATTTCTTTCTCCTTTAAAAGAATTGTTTGTGTTCCTGTAACACAGATTTCTTGCAGGTTTTCTTAGGAACCCGAAATGGAGCCATTTGCGAGACCTACATATGTCCATAAAATCATGAGAAAGTTCACATAAAATCGGATATATTATATCGGTTTTATCGTATCATAAGTGGTTCCGAAACGATATATCGAACGATAAGACCGATTCACTGACGTCTCTCGGTAGTTTTACATGTCTGATTATTCCAAAATAAATATTTACCAGCAGTCATAGATCTTCATCCTATAAACTTGAAGTGAGCAACTCAAAGTTAATAAAATATGTAAATTGGATTACCTATTAGGATGCAGTATTTGTAGTAGGTTAATTAAAAGCAGCAAGATGAGGTTCCAGAATCACAAGTAACCTTCTATATATAATATAATAAATGCCATATTTACTATTTCCTTTTTGAGAAATCATATTCACTATTTCCTCATGTCTCATGTTCAATGCTTCATAACATTATTCATGCCACCTATCATACTTTCAGCAATGCAAAAATACCTTGTTATATTTTTGGCTAAATCTTACTTAAATACCTAAACTTTCACCGTTTAGACAAATAAATACCTAAGATTTTAAGAATAGCAGATAAATACCCCACTTTTTACCCTGTTTGCACTTAGTTACCTACGTGTGATATATGATAGTGGTAAAACGATTATTTTAATTTCCATTGCCATTACTTTCGTTTTTAAAAAACATGCTCGAGTCAAAGATAGGCCGTATTTATGTGCAACTCATTGAAATTTCGATATTTATTTGTGAAATTGGTGAAACCTTGTATATTTACGTGCAATTTAGCATTTTACTAATTAGCACACAAAAATAGTGAAATTTTCAAAATTTCCAAATTATTACATTTTCTTCTCAATATTTTTCTTATTATAGCATGGAAATTTTCAAAAATTAAAAATTTCTATTTTCTAGCGTTTTTAGTACTTTGCTTTGCTCATTACGAAAATTAATAATTTTTTTAAGAATCTAAACTTTTCTAGTTTTCTTTGGTTTTTCAATATTTTCTAGCGTGCCAAAATCGTCAAATTATTTTCTGGCAAAATATTTTCTAGCGTGCCAAAATCGTCAAATTTTTAAAAATCTCAAAAATTTCTATGTTATTCTGTATTTTAATTTTTGTATGATATAGCATACAAAAATTGAATCTTTTTTAAATCCCAAAATCTTAAATGTTATGTATGTTATAGCACAAAAAAATAGCGAAGTTTTCAAAAATCTTATATTTTTCTTTATTTTGGTTTTTTCAATATTTTACGTGCTATAGCAATCGAAAATCGTAAAATTTTTAAAGAACCGAAAAGATATGTTTTCTTCAGTTTTCAATATTTTGCTTGCTACATATGAAAATTGCGGAACTTCCAGAAAATATTTACAATTTTATGTTTTGTTCCATTCTTGCGTGCTGCACATAAAAGTCACATAACCTCAAAATTTTCAAAATTTTCATGTTTTCTTTTCGGTTTTTCAATAATTTGCTTGTTATTATATAGCATATGAAAATCGTGAAATTTTCAAATATTCCAAAATTTCTTCAAACTTTTTTGTTTGCACCACAAAATCTTGAAAAATCGCAAAAGATTTATGTTTGCTTCCATTTTTTAATGTTTTATATGTAATAGCTTACAAAAATTGCAAAATTCTCAAAATTTTCAATATTTTGTATGCATGACATTCAAAAACCGCAAAAATTGAAATGCTTTGTTTTCTTGGGGTTTTCAATATTTTTGCTTGCTAGTAGACCAATATCACAAAATTTCCAAAAATAACAAAATTTTATGTTCTCTTCATTTTTAACAAATATTTTGCTTTTACAAATATTTTGCTTGTTATATAGCATATGAAAATTATGATATTTTCAAATCCAAAATTTTTAATATCTATGCCATACAAAACTCACAAAATTTTGTTTTATCATTATTCATTATTTTGCTTGTTCTAAAAAAATCGCGAAACTTTTGGAAATCTCAAGAAATCTTTTTACTCTTTTCCAATATATTGTATGCGCTGTAGCCGATGAAAATAAAAAAATTTAAAAATTTCCAATCGTTTTTGTTTGCTCTAATTGTTTTTAATAGTTTGCTTATGCGCACTTAAATTGCAAAATTTTCTGTTTCTTCCGGGTTTTTTTTGATATTTTACTTGATATTGAGTAACATTTCCCAAATTAAAATGAAAGGCTATTTTTAGAGGATAAATATTATATAAAAGAAGTATGATTGATGAGATAAAAATATCTTTTGAGATGCAAGTTGTAATTGCAAGAAAGCGAAGGCACTAAGATTAATTCTCCATCCATGACTAAGAAAGGAATATTCCAAGGAATACTCTCATAAAATTTTCTATATAATATGAAGATGAAGAAGAGAGGAAAGCGGGCAAAACCAGTCAATTATTCTTGTTCTTCCATTCTGTAACATTCCGCTTGTATTACCGAAAGCATCACTCATTGCTAAAACTTTTGTTTCCGAAGTGAGAGCTTGTCAATTCAATTACGAAGGGATCGCATAGAAAAAGAAAAAGAAAAGTACACATCCACTTGTATCAACAGATGAAGAGAGGAAAGCTAATAAGCTAACCAATTTTATTTGCTCTTCCACTATGCAGCGTCCACTTTCCGAAGGAGCATAGCTCATGCGGTAACAACTTTCTTCTCTAAAATTGAGAGCTCGCCCGCCGGTCGCATCCAAAAATAATAAAACCCCCACATCCATATGTATCTACAGATGACAAAGAGGAAAGCAACAAAGCTAACCAATTATGTGTGTTCTTCTACCATGTAACTTCCACGTAATACTTCTGAAGCAGCAGTAAAAACTTTCCTCTGTAAAATGACAGGTAACCGGTTCAATTCTCGAGAGGATCGCATCTGGAAAAAAGAAAGATACAAATCCACATACATCAACACTTATATACTGCGCGCATGTCAACCAGTGATAATAATTTCGGGTGAAAAATGTGAGGGAAAAGCAAAACCTATATGAACCTATAGCCTTTCATTAATTGAGGTGTGAACTGTAACATTAATGAGCAAATAAGAACACGATAACACTGATATCTCCAATTGTTTCTCAACAAGATGTTATCTGTTTAAGCTATGGTTTCACCGGACACAATACAATACTACAAAAATGTTAATTTAGTAAAGTCGAACCTGCTGCATCTATCTTGATTTGAAGCTTGAGCTGCATAATTCTGCACTCTTTGTTTCCCCTCCACTTAGAATAAAATTTATGCCTCGAACATATAGCATCTCAAATATTCCAATAAAATTTTTCTATCTTTTCTTTCATCACTTGATATAGTTACTCAGACAAGGGTAATTCTGTTAGAGTATCAGTAATGATTGTTATATAACCATAACCAATGAAAGATAAAAGGGGGAAAATAACCCACAAACTTATATGGTATGCTTAAGAATACAAGCTGGGGGCATGTAAGTGTCAAACCAATGGCTGTTGGAAAACAACTCACATTTGGGTTAATACAAAGCTCAATATAAACAGGGTCAATGGAAAAAGAAGTGAAATTCGAAGATATCTGTTGTGCAATCAAATAAGATAGAAATGTTCTCATTGATATATGGTATATGTGAAGATGCACTAATAATTTCACTTATCAACATTATTCATCATCGGTGTGCATTACCCACAGTACTCATTACCGATTTTTTTTTTATAAAAAAAACATATATACTATTATACAAATATATTATCAAAAGTAGTCAGTTCAGTGAACTATAACCAATGAAATTTAAATGATGTATACATAATATATTCAATTTTTAAGAAAATCGGTCATATAACCATAAAAAAGTTATGAAATGTATTTAATATAATTTGGTGTTTAAGCAAATGATTATCCAAGTTCCGATATCGATTTTACCATTTAATTAGCAATGTTCTGGTATTAAGATTATTAATGAGCTAGTGGATTCATCAAAAGGTTATCGGATTATGATTTATTTCACGTCATTAATTACTAAAAATAGATTTAAAAAATCTTCCAGTTATTATTACCAAGTAATAAAATAACCCTCTTAGACATCATTAATTGCTAAATAATTTCTAAATGTTTATAGATGTTTTTACTATTTATTTAAAGGGTTTCATAATTTTTTTAAAAAATAATCAAATAATATAAAATCCGATAATTCCAATCTCAGATGGCCAAAATGATTGATTTCGATCCCAAATTTGTAATAAGCTTTGTTCCCAGCTTGTAATAAGCCCTGATTTCCTTCTTTAATCAAATGACTTATAAACTATTTCTAATTGTTATTAAATTAGACTTCAACATTTCATTTGATCTATCCATGAAAGCCAGCAAAACGTCTAATTGTTTATTTTCTAGAGTTGTACAATATCACATACTACAATGCATAAAAATCGATGATGAATTGCAAAAAAATATTTTTCTGAAATTATAAATATCTCATATGCTATAGCGCGCACAAGCCAGTTAAGTCACAAGTTTTTATTTCATCAGATTTTCCGTATTTCACATGCTATAACATATAAAAACCAGTGATGAGTTGAATATTTTTTGTTTCCTAAAATTGGTAGTGTTTTATGTACGATATATATAGCAACAAATGAAGGTAAAATGTTAAAAAAAACTTATTTTTTCCGGTTTTCAATATTTCATCTATGTAGCACAGGTTCAGATACGGGATACGATACGATACGAATTCGCGGATTCGTAATTTTCCAATAATCTAGGATACAAGATATGTTTTTATATTGATTTTTAATTAAATAAATATATATATATATATATATATATATATATATATATATATATATATTTATATATATAAATATATAATATTATAAATAAATAATGGCATTGTTTAGATATTCAGTGCACTTTCAAATTTTTAAAACCTTAATTTTTGAAAAGAAATAAAAGAGACGGTTCGAAAAAGATTGGTGAGACATTTACAAGTCCGAGAATATGAAAAAAAATCCGACAGTTTTGGACTCCGATTCACGATCGGAACGATTCGTGAAGCATTTACAAGTATTTGTGCTTCATAGTATTCATAGTATTTAGTTATACCCCATGAAAATTGACGAATAATTGTAATCGATTTTTTAAGCATCGATATATGATGTGCAAATTCAATAAAAATTTATGTTTTCAGAATAAAAAAACTCGACATTTCTTAAATAATGCAATAACTTATCTAAATATGAGAAATAAAATTAAGTCTTTAAAATATTCTCAAACACAAGAAACAAAAATGACAACTCATGATTGAGCCATAGTGCACATACTGTAGGTGATGGTCATGTAAGATGTTATCATAACATCTGACTTCGTTACATTCATCCACTACAGTGGATTCATCCATAGCGCTACTAACAGGGGTAGGGGTCCCATAATGTACTGTTAACAAAGAAAAAGCCTGACATTTTAGCATTATGATAGGTAGCTTATTGAGCCTTAAGGTACACATCAACTATTTTAGAAACGGAGGGAAAGAATCGTAATATACTATTAACGGAGAATACCCAACTTTTTAGCATTATGATAGGTAGCCTTATTAATACTTAAGTTACACATCGATTATTATTGAAGTGTAGGCATGAATTATGAAACTGGTCTTCTAATGTATTGTTACTCAATACATTTAATTAAAGTAATCATATTACTGCACACAGTTTTTTCTTTCCCAACAGATGTCAATTTATCATTTTATATATATTTATTTTAACAGAATCACTCATGTCAATGTATCATGTACCATAATAATAACAAATATTTTTGATTATCATATGGATGTACTATAGCCCACATTTTTAATTTTAATTTAAATAATTTAGTCACCTTGCATATTTCTGAACAGAATCAGACATTATTAATGTGATATAACCCATGAATTTTCCTGTCTTATGAAATTATGTAGTCATTATATATGAGTTTTGAACAAAACAGTCATTTTCAGAGGGTTGTGATCCAAAAAATTTCTTTTTATGATGAAATGACTTATTCCCTATTTTACTTAATTTTTCTAAAAGTCCATAATTCTTAATATGCTATAACCAGCATTCTCTTCCCTTCTGATCAAATAACTTAGTGTCCATTTAACTTATTTTTTATGAAAATTTGTTATTAACAATAAGCATTGACAAATTTTTTTAGTCACATATCTTATTCATAGTTTTCTCTCGCAGGGTTTCTTTTTTCTTGATATAATGGCCAATTAACCATCTTTTATACTCTCAACAAAATTACGCATTCAATGTGATTTAATCCCTAAAATTTTCTTAAATGCAATAAAGTACTTAAAATTTACTATATTCTTATCAAAATTCTTATTTTTTGATGAAATGGTGGGATTAAGAATTTCACAAATTTCTCGCTGACATTAATCATGTGCTATAATACTTGATTTAGTTTTTTTTAGTGACATGACACATTCATCATTTTAGTCGACTTTTATCAAATTTTGGCATATTCATTATTTATTTAATTTTAATGAACCTTGAACATTCTACATGTGTATTATAAGCCATATATTTTTTCTACTAAATGAAATGACTTATTCACTAGTTCATTTAATTTTATAAAAAATAGTTGTTTTCAATATTTTTGACTCGCAATTTTTTTTCTTTTTATAACTAATTGTTTGTAGAGTTTTATAACTCAAAAAAATTCAGAATCTCTTTTTTAATGAAATAACTTATTCATCATTTTACTTGATTTGTCATCCTCAATTTATTGTAATCCACGAATATCTTTTTTTTTTTATCTATTGGCTTGTCAATCACATTCTTAATTGTTACAAAAATAGCCATTCTACATACGCAAATATTTTCTTATTTCTCAACATTACCAGTTCACCATTTTACATGCTTATGGAAAATTATAATTAATGGATTTTCTTTCTTTTTGACAAGATGTACATATCATGTTAATTTCTTTTTTTTTGACATTGGCCCGCAATCCCATATCATGTTACGTAGTCTAATCAAATTTTTTTGCTCAATGTACCATCACCCAAATATTTTCTTGTCAAAGTTTTGTTCTATACACCCTCTTAAAATTATTCATATTTATATGCACCCCTTTATAATCTTTGTATTTGTATATACCTTCTTAAATCTTTTATTTTTTATGTATCCCTCTCACAATTAGAGTATGTGTGCATCTATAATATATTAGTTTATTCAATGATATGCCTATTACCTTTAATCTGTAGCTTTTAATTTAATTCTTCATTTTCATTGCTATAACCGGTCACTTAAATTTAATTTAACATAATCTTCAAAATTATAGTCGTATTTATGTGAACTGATATGATAAAATAGATAAAGGATAAAAATGAGAAATTAGTATGAACTATAATTTGATGAAAGCCTGAAAAAATAAATTTCTTAAGTATACTTGATAAAAAATGGTTAAAAATTGTAAGATTTGGAAAGAATACATTTCTTTTTTGTATTGAAATAAACTAAAGATTCTATTATTACAACTCAAGCAGTCAAGTTGTGAACAAATAATAAGGGTATGAAACAATATTCTAAATTTTGGATGTCGGTGTCGTGTCGGCCCGAAAATTTTGATGTCGGATATCAGATATCATGAAATGTCTGGTTGTATTATCAAATATCGGATTCTATATTTCTGTAATATAAACGTCATTTATATGACCTATTTCTTTAAAAAACATTAATTTTTTCAAATTTTTAGTTTTATTAAATTTATATGTTCCCCAAAAAAATTACCCTCAAAATTTTTCCCTCATAATTGTAAATGTCGGCCTAAACGCCCACACCACGACATTTTGGTCGAAATCATGAAATATCGACCGATATTTCATGATATTGTTATCCGAATTTTTTTTGCATGTCTATGCCGTTTTCTTCCCAAAACCGACATTTAGAACACCGGTATGTAAAAATAGAAATATTTGATATAAATACTAAAGAAAGCATAAATTAAGGTGAACCTTTTTGTATTTTGATGAAATAACTTATTCACTATTTTACAAATTCCTTCTCAAAATTATATGCCATGATCCATAAATTTTCTTTTTATCTTATGAAATGACTCGTTCATCGTTTTCTTTAACTTTTTCTGAAAATTTAATAATTCTTAGTGTGATATAGCCCATTACCCATAGTTTTTTTAGTAAATGACTTATTCATAATTTACTTAATTTTTTTTTATAGAAACTAATTATTCTTATCGAGCTATGACCCACAAATTTCTTCTTTAATATATTAACTTATTCATCATTTCTTGTTATCAAATTATTCAATTATTATAAGCTATAAAACCCAAGCATTTTCGTTCTTTTCGACGAACTTACTCGTCGTTTTGTGTAAATTTTTATTCAGTATAATATTCATGAATTTTATGCTCATAATTTTATATAATTCTTATTAAAATTACATTTTTAGTGTGTTATAAATCATAGTTTTTAATTTTTGATGAAAAAACTTATTCATTATCTTAACATAATTTCTTGCTTCGCAGGAAGAAATCATATGAAATTCTTACCAGAATTACTAATTTTATTTATCAAAAAGCTTAAGATATTAGTTTGTGGACTAACAATGTAACTCAAACTAATTTAACTAGCAAACAGTTTTTCCAGTTGGACTCTTAGGACACATGGAAAGACCTAACAAAAACAGGAATCGCATGAAAAGCAATATAAATGGGGTAAATAAATAACTTTTTTGTCGCTGACCTTAAAATAAATACATGTCAAGAGATGGTTGTGACCAGCTATAACTCTTGAAACAATACAAAGAAAGAACTGAAATATATATATGACATCATTAAACATATTTGTATGTAAGGTCAAACCTTCATCGTCCAAATGTGAATCAATCACTACATTTGTAAGATGCTGCTTAAGAAAGACCTGCATTCAAAAATATGAAATCTTTGAAAATGAGCCAAAACAAATTTGCAATAAAAGAAAGCATAATAGTAGTAACACCATCTAAGTGCCTAAACATATTAAGACTTGAATATTATATTTACATCAAGGCATTTTCATTTATGTTAGTCTTCATGGTAATCATCTACAAGTTATAATGTAAGTTTTTGGATGTTTGGGAGAAGCAGGGAAAAAAAAATGCTTATGTGGAACATTGCTAGCACAAAACATTTAACATATAATGTGTATAATTTAAGGTTCTAAAATCCAGCAGAACAAGATGGATAACCAAGATCCTTGTATGAGGACACAACCTAGATAGGCAACCAATGCGTTTAGACCAAAGAAGAACAAATTAATAAGTATTTAAGTAATATCCAGGAAACATAATAGCAGCAGCAGAGACAACAACAGGTAACAGGCATAGCAAAAGCAGAGTAGTTTCAGAAGAGAAGCACATGGACAACTAAGAAACAAAAATAGAAAACTAGACAATATCATAATTATTGATAAATTTGACATTAACATGCAATATCATAATTATTCTATTCTAATAATATTGTGTGGCCAGCATAAAGACTGCCATAAGCATGTTCTTGCCATACACTATAATGAAAAATGCAATAAGGATCCACTTATAATGCATTAATTAATACCTATAAATAATGTTTTAAATTTCGGATGTCGGTATCGTGTCGGCCCAAAGATTTTGATGTCGGATACCGTGAAATGTCGAGTGGTATCATCAAATATCGGGTTTTACATTTTTGTAATGTAAACGTCATTTATATATCTTTTTTTTTTGGAAAAATATTAACTTATTCAGATTTTTAATTTTATTAAATTTATATCTTTCCAAAAAAGAAAATTAACCTCAATTTTTTTTTTGCATGTCTGTATCGTTTTCTTTCCAAAATCGATATTTCGGCGATGCCGGCTGACATTTAGAACACTGCCTATAAATAAACATAAAGAACACAAGAAAAAACCATCAGCAATAACTCAACTATTAGAAAATAGAAAAAGTTATGCTGACCGATATACAGAACACGAACACCGTAGAGGACTCTTGAAATGATAGTTTTGAAATCTCAATACAACGAAAGCTGACCAGATGCATTATGGGGCATGCACACTTGGAGGCAGCTTTAACCATTGTTTCAAGTATCGGTTGAACTAGCCGATAAATCGGATCGCGACCCCTGGCGATACGATAGAAGCAACAACAGATGAATATTGTTTTGACTAAATATCACCGATATTTTGAATATTGGTTGTTTCATATCGGCCCAAACATCGCTGATAATTAATCATATCGTGCCCGACAACAATTTAGGAATGGGGTTTTAGCTCTTAAGGGTACCCAATTTAAGATCGAACAAAATGAAATGTACTTTTGGACTAATTTGATATCACACTGTTATCATTGTCTAAGAAGGTCATATTTTTCTCATATGAAAATATTCAAAGTTAAGGAGGGTATCAAAAAGTAAAAACTTGAAGGATTTAAGCGCAAAAAAAAGGAATCAAAATGTAAAGAAGGGTTTCTATCAATCTATCTATATACTATACTAAAATTGGGTTAGGGGTAGGTAAAAAGATGACTTTCAAATATTGACAACCATGTCGAGTTGGATACACTCTAACATTCACTACTACAATATGGGGTTGCCCCTACGGACTCAGAAATCCGTAGGGGCAAATATTTCTTGCCCCTACGGATTTATCCGTAGGGCCAAATCGTTGTCCCTACGGTGCCTTACGTTCTAATTTTTTGTTTGGTCCTACGGAGCCGCAAGCCGTGGACCTACGGTTATGTCCGTAGGGACATCTAAATAGGTTATTAATAAAAAAAAAGCACGGAAAAATTATATTCATCGTTCCCAAAATTTCTCTCACTCCCGCGCCTCTCGTCGCCATCGCGCTCGCGCCTCGTCGCCAGCTTCGTCATTCTTCTCCACACCTTCGTCGACTTCCCGCACCTCGTCGCCACCTTCGCCGATCGTCGTCGACCACCAATTTCTACCGTCTCCACCACCGCGCAACAACCCTTTGTAAGTAAATCTCAAATAATTTTTAATTTTGACGTTGTAGTCTAGGATTCAGGCCAGGTTCGGGTAGGGGTGAGGGCATCGGCGTCGGCGTCGGGTTCGGTTAGGGTTAGGGTTAGGTTGTGGAGTTCGGTTGGGGTTGGGGCTGGGGCTCGGGTTTGATTAGGGTTGGGGTTGGGGCTGGGCTAGCTGGGGCTGGGGCTCGGTTGGGCTGGGGCTGGGGATGGGCGGGGTTGGGGTTGGGGCTGGGCTAGCTGGGGCTGGGGCTGGGGCTGGGGCTGGGGCTAGGGCTGGGGTTAGGGTTCGGTTGGGCTGTGAGATGTGAACCGTAGAGTGCCCTATTTATCCCTTTCAATAAGTGTAAGCTTGTAGTGTAAATATGCTTTGCTTGTTGATTTAGTTCCATCCCGGCAAAGTTTTAGGCTAATTCGAGGTCGAGTTTGTACTGATGCATTTATTGGTGATAATTGTTCCAGATTTGGCGTCTGCGGGGACTTTATGTTTAATAAGGTATCAGTAGAACTGTAAGCAAGCTGTTTGGCATATTTAGAGGGTATTTAAGCTTAAGAAATTGTTTTTCTGTTATTTTTCTTGTGACATGTATGCTATCGAATGTCTGGACGAGCAACCCATGTGGGACAATATAATTTGATCTGATTTTGCTTCAAGCTCTTCTTTCTCCTTTAAATTATAATCCATTTTGTTTTGTACTTAGTAATGGCAGAATTTGCTTGTAGTTTATGGAAAACTATGAATCTTTTCGTCCGTTTCTTTCAGCCATCATATGAAATAGTTTGTGGTTTGTGTTCATGGCCCGAATTCCTCTACATATATTATCATGTATATAATCTTATTGGTGGATTCATTTATATTCATCAGCAAATATAGCATCTTTCAAGCATATTATCTTGTTCATCATTCTAATATTATATTTTATCTGTCTCTGTTCTGTTGATCTTATTGACGGGAAGCTGTATGTTCATCTCCACTCCCAGATCCTTGATAATTGATTCTTTTGAAGTATCATAACTATGTTTTGCGTTAATGTATCTGCAATGTTGTAAATATATGATTAGCTTTATGGCTTGACTTTAATAGATCTATATTCCTCTGTTTTTCCCTTACTTTAGAGTTGAACATGATCTTTTAATAGCAAATATACTGCCCTTTAGAATTCAGATATGGACTGATAAGAAGAGATGATTGTTTTCATGTTAACGGCCACTTATAAAATTTCTCAAATCTTGATCTCAATGATTTAAAATCATGTTACACATACAACAAGAATACACACAAACGCATCATTAGAGAGTGATTCGAGATGTTCAAGTTAAAACCAATATATGATACTCGATGATAATATGAAACCTTCATATTCTCATCGATACTCATATATGAAACTAAAAGCGCCACTTAGTCCCCGTCTATCGGTTAACATACGTGCGATGCTCGTCGTGACATAGAACTATACGAAGGTTATTAAATATCGGACAGTATAGCTCAATACTAACAACCGTCGTATAGTCTACGCGACGAGAAAATTCAATCGTATGGTAACCCATAGATTTGTCCCGTGTGGACAAGATAAGAATGTATAAAGCAAACGCTTTCATTCACTTGTGTTTTCATCCGTTTCGAGATATTTCGTCGGTATCTTTCTGCTGGTTCTCCGTGTACAAAAATAGATTAGATGTTCATTTCAACGTTGTTTCACAGTTTTGAAATGATTATCTATTCTATTACAGTGTACTCGGAGAACAATGGGAAGGTGCTGCCGAAATTTACTCGAAACGGTTGAAAGCACAAGTGATGGGTGTTCGCTCTATACATTCTTAATGGGATAGAAGCCTACCCCCGACAGCCGGAACACACACATACAACAAGAATACACAACAAACGCATAATTAGAGAGTGATTTAAGATGTTCAAGTTAAAACCAATATATGATAATATGAAACCTTCATATTCTCATCGATACTCATATATGAAACTAAAAGCACCACTTAGTCCCCGTCTATCGGTTAACATACGTGCGATACTCGTCGTGACATAGAACTATACGAAGGTTGTTAAATATCGGACAGTATAGCTCGATACTAACAACCGTCGTATAGTCTACGCGATGAGAAAATTCAATCGTATGGTAACCCATAGATTTGTCCCGTGTGGACAAATTAAGAATGTATAAAGCAAACGCTTTCATTCACTTGTGTTTTCATCCGTTTCGAGATATTTCGTCGGTACCTTTCCGCTGGTTCTCCGTGTACAAAGATAGATTAGATGTTCATTTCAACGTTGTTTTACAGCTTTGAAATGATTATCTATTCTATTACAGTGTATTCGGAGAACAGAGGGGAGGTGCTGCCGAAATTTACTCGAAACGGTTGAAAGCACAAGTGATGGGTGTTCGCTCTATACATTCTTAATGGGATAGAAGCCTACCCCCGACAGCCGGAACACACACATACAACAAGAATACACAACAAACGCATAATTAGAGAGTGATTCGAGATGTTCAAGTTAAAACCAATATATGATAATATGAAACCTTCATATTCTCATCGATACTCATATATGAAACTAAAAGCGCCACTTAGTCCCCGTCTATCGGTTAACATACGTGCGATACTCGTCGTGACATAGAACTATACGAAGGTTGTTAAATATCGGAAAGCATAGCTCGATACTAACAACCGTCGTATAGTCTACGCGATAGGAAAATTCAATCGTATGGTAACCCATAGATTTGTCCCGTGTGGACAAATTAAGAATGTATAAAGCAAACGCTTTCATTCACTTGTGTTTTCATCCGTTTCGAGATATTTCGTCGGTATCTTTCCGCTGGTTCTCCGTGTACAAAGATAGATTAGATGTTCATTTCAACGTTGTTTTACAGCTTTAAAATGATTATCTATTCTATTACAGTGTACTCGGAGAACAGCGGGGAGTTGCTGCCGAAATTTACTCGAAACGGTTGAAAGCACAAGTGATGGGTGTTCGCTCTATACATTCTTAATGGGATAGAAGCCTACCCCCGACAACCGGAACACACACATACAACAAGAATACACAACAAACGCATAATTAGAGAGTGATTCGAGATGTTCAAGTTAAAACCAATATATGATAATATGAAACCTTCATATTCTCACCGATACTCATATATGAAACTAAAAGCGCCACTTAGTCCCCGTCTATCGGTTAACATACGTGCGATACTCGTCGTGACATAGAACTATACGAAAGTTGTTAAATATCGGACAGTATAGCTCGATACTAACAACCGTCGTATAGTCTACGCGATGAGAAAATTCAATCGTATGGTAACCCATAGATTTGTCTCGTGTGGACAAGTTAAGAATGTATAAAGCAAACGCCTTCATTCACTTGTGTTTTCATCCGTTTTGAGATATTTCGTCGGTACCTTTCCGCTAGTTCTCCATGTACAAAGATAGATTAGATGTTCATTTCAACGTTGTTTCACAGGTTTGAAAGGATTATCTATTCTAAGTAGATATGTATAATACGCCCACGAAACGAAAAATCGCAGTTCATTCTATTCATTTTGGATATTTCCAAGTAGATATTTATAATGCGCCCACGAAACGAAAAAGGTTATCAGTAATGTTATATTATTACTTCACATTTTACGCTCTATACATATATAGTCAATACTTTTAATGATTGTCTAATGCGTCCACGAACCGTTTATCTAGATTTGATGACGATGTCGGGAGCAGCGAGGGGCGGCAGGAGCTCCAGCCGCGGCAGAGGCAGAGGCAGAGACAGAGCGGTTCTGCCGCCCGGAGAGCTCCGTAGGGAGATTCAGAGGGCCGGTCTTGCACCCAGATTGGAGACCCCTTCGGATGCCTCCTTCCGTGTGGATTTTGCCACACCTCCAGGTATACTGCACGCATATCCATTTTGAATGTAATATTACAGATATTCATGCCTGTTTATGTCAAAATTACTTATATTGTCAATGTTTGATTGTCTAGTTGTTGGTGATGCGTCCACATCTGGGACAGAGGCCACTCCCGCTTCTCCAGGTATGTTTATATATCATATAGTGCATGTATATTGATTTAGAATGCTATATCATAAATACACACATTCCTTTTGCTCTTACTTAGCAATTTTTATTATTGTCTAGCTGTAGGTGGTGACACCACCGCACCTGCGGGTATGTTTATATATCCTATAGTGCATGCATATTGATTTAGAACATTATATTATTGATCTACACATTTTTTTTGCAATTACTTATATAATCTATTTTTAATTGTCTAATTATAGGTGGTGCGTCCACATCTTCCGCAGGGGCCACTCCTGCCGCTTCCATACCCTCCGCATCGTCTGCAGGTTAGTATGAATAAATATAAAATATTTATTCATTTTACATATGCTCTATAGAATAAATATGAACTTCATGGAAATTTAGCGTCAATGTTTATTTTCTAGTTGGAGGGGATGCGTCCGCATCCGGGACCCCGGTTGTTCCTCACCGGAGGAACTATCGTCCCGCTCGTGCTGCTGTCCGGGCCCAGGCTCGTGCGATAGTCACCGGAGGTATATTTCACACTTCAATTTTCGTTTAACCTTGATTTCTTAATACAACTTTGTCTTAATATTGATTGTCTTGATATTTCGTGCAGACGCAGGACCTCCCCATTCCCAGAGGGGGACTTGAGGCCCGAATCAGTCCCATAGGCTGAGGCCTGACAAAGCTAGGGGGGAGACAGCATTCCCCCTCTTTTTTACCCTTGACTATCGCTATACCGGTCCTCATGCCGAGAGGTTCAGCCGGTATATGGGGGACGAGAGCCGGCTCGTGAAGAACTATCCACTTCACGTTGAGTGGGACGAGCAGCACCAGCGCTCATTCGCCCTCTTCTTTGATCAGGCTCGGGTACGTATTAATATATATTTTCATTTGATCTATCCAATATATTTATTATTAACACTTGCAATCTAATAACAATGTTTTTTTTTGTATTTTCAGTTGGATTACGATTTTCAGCCTGTAGCCGATCCTGATCACCCGGGGAGGGTGCTCGACCTTCATGCTCTGTACAGTAGGGTTCCTAGGCACTCTCAAGAGGTCTCACAAGGCATCAACCATGCCAATTTCAAAAATACGGTGCCGAGAAACCCTAGTGTACGGATCGTTTGCTAGAAAACTAGGCGAAAAAGCTAACTAGTTAACACTTAACTATGAGAATCGGAAATACAACCTTTGTAGATCCGGTGCTCCACCTCCATAGCTCCGCAACGAAGTCCTCTCCGCTGTCCAAAAAGAATCCGGGCTCTAGCGTCGACTTCATCGGAGAATAAGCGAGCTAGGTCGTCGATGTCCATGCCGAAGATGATCTACGTCGAAGCATCGCAAGATCAAGCTCTCACTTCACCAAGTCAAGAAACTTGTGAAGGAAACACACTCTACTACTTGGCAAGAGGTAGAGGATGAAGAAATAGGAAGTGGGTAGACTTTAGAATTGGATTTCTCACTCAAATTATCAATCCACCATTGATGACCTCAAGTTTCTTCAATGAAGAAGAAGATGAAGAAGATGAATATTGTTATGATAAGAATAATAGAATAGAAAATAAAATCCATTCTTATCATAATATTAACCTTAGTTTAGTGTAGAGAATGGACCATGGTTAGATATGATGGTTAGGGTTAAGGAAGAGATAAGAATGGTTGACTTGATCAAAGTTTCAAGAAACTTCAACATAAAACAAAATAAGCCACCATCCTTAAATAATTTCCAAAATGAATATATATATAAATAAATGAATAAGATAATCAAAACCCTAATCATTAAGTAAACCATGGTTTAATCTTTACACTTAACCAAGTTAATATGCATCATCAAACATGATACAAACATGTGCATAAAAGTATATCACATATACAACTTGCACAATCCAAGTGAGAAAATCCATTTAAAGTGAACCATTACTAGTTAATGCAAAGTAATATACCAAATATATAATTATACATTAAATCATTAAATCAACACTTGATTCAATGATCCGGTCATGTCGCACACAACCGACTAGTATACAATGTATCGGCTTATCGAATCAACGCTTGAATCGATAACTAGGTTATATCGCATACAACCACTCGATACATTCATCACGAGAATGGAATACGGTATCACATACACGCATTATTCTCGGTCCCGCACATATCTCATATGCGCTCCTATTTCGTTTCGCTTGAGCCAGGAAACCTCTGTGTAGGACTCTAAAGACTCGTCAATACGCCGGCAGCAGGCGATGATCATATCAAACACCCACAAGCCGCAAGCGGTCTGCTAAACGTAACGGCCACCCGGGTATTGAGCGATCAGAAGATCGACGAGCAAGCCCGCTCACACTCCTGCGAATCCGACCAGTAACACTACCGTACAGTCCGGTCTGATCGTCTGATATGTCGCATATCTCGCCTAGGGGTGGTAAACGTCAGACCCCAATAGCTCGATAAGTCGTGTCGATATGAGGTCTATAACTGTTCGAGAAACTACAGGTAACACTTACCAGTAAATCTCAGCAACCCTGGCCAGGGATTTCCTGTTATAGCCAATCGAACACAGCGCAACATCAACTCCCTATACCGGGAGAGACGAATCCACTCCTATCGCTCATTGCCTCCATGTGACTCGGGACTGTACCCAAAAACCACCGTTTTGCACGCCCTCTTGGACGTGGTAAGATGGAAATCAAAGCACAGTGGGAACCACACAAGACTCTATGACGATCTCGGGTCAACAGACTACTCTGTACCAGTGTCACCAGAGAACTGCCATCTGACGTGAGGTATAATACCATCTGTGAGTTCTCGGCGAGTCCGTCCAGTGTACCCAGTCTCTACTGAGCACCCGTATATCATCCCTGATGTCAAACACCAATGGATATGGGATCATCCATCGCCCATCTTTATGGGTCGAGAAGGTATACGCTAGTCTACTCTGGTATATCGATGCCCCGTCTCGATACACCCACGACTAGGGACTTTGAAGGATGTACTTATGGACTACCATGTCCCCACTAGTATGATCCGCATCATAGTCCAGGTAGTCAAGCACACATCCTAAGGGCTTTACCAACATGTAACAGAGAGACAATCAGTATACACGTTAAGGTAAAGTTCAACCAGATAGCATACTATCATGTCGAGCAAGAAAGTCCTCCCTATATATGTCCCAGCATCCACTACAATATACATCCTATGTACAGTAATGGCCTCTAGGGCATACATATTACTAACAATCTCCCACTTGCACTAGGGCCATCTGAGAGCAGTGGTTGCAGTATCTCATACTCAACCATCCCATAAAAGTCTCTCTCTGGGAACAGGCCTTTGTGAGTGGATCCGCTGTGTTGTTCTCTGAGTCTACTCTCCTAACCTCAATCTCCCTGGAGATCAACCATCTCCATGATCAAGTGATACTGCCTTAGAATATGTCTAGATCACTGATGGGACCGGCGTTCCTTGGCATAAGCCACAACTCCATTGTCACACAATGGTAGGAACGTAGTTCATCTCATGAACCAATATACACCCAAACAGCCTCTTTGGTAGCATCTTAAGTAGCGATGTATCCAACCTTTATCGTCTAGTATGCCACGGTATCTAGCTTGGAACTCTTCCAACATACCGTCCCTTCACTGAGGGTAAAGACAATGCCTGCGACTGACATTCAGTCGTCTTTATCACCCTGGAACCCTTCCAGTGATTCTCCCCAGGATCGGTTGATACCATCTCACTATGACTAGTGAGAATCCTAACATCCATTTAGATCTATCTCATAGGTCCAAAACCCAGGATTTAGTAGGTATCACTTTGATCCTATATGGAGAATCTTTGTGATAATCGGAGATTGATCGAGCGTAGCATAGGAAACTCCTTTCTTATCAAGAGTATGTCATCCACGTACTCTACGAAGATCGTCACCATACTCCCTACTACCTTTTTGTATATACAAGGTTCATCTACCATTTTGATGATGTCAAACTCTTTGACCGCTTCATCAAAACAGATGTTCCAACTCCGCGATGCCTGCTTTATCCTATAAAGCATCTTGCACACGTTTTCGCTGCTCCCACTGTCTACGAAGCCCTCTGGCTGTGTACTTATAGACGCTCTTTTCTAAATCATCATTTAGAAAAGCAGTCAAGACACCCAACCACCAGATATCGCAGTCATGGTATGTAGCCGTGGCAAGTAGGATCTGGATGGACTTAAGCATAGTTACTTGAAAAGGTTTTAACATTATGATCCATATCTGGTCAATGATGCAAACCTTTAACAAGTCTAGTTTTGAAAGTCTCAACTTTTCCATCTACACCAAGCAATCTTTTCAAGATATACTTGCTCCTGATGGGGATTTAACCCTTCAGATATTGCAACCAAAGTCCATACTTTGTTGGTGTATAAGGATTCCATCTCAGATCGCTAAGCATCCAGCCATTCTTACAGAGTCTTACTCCTGATGGCCTGCTCGAAGCTAGTTGGGTCATCATCTCATGATGCAATCCTCGCTCCCACTGTCATAGAGAAACCGAAGTATCTCTCAGGTGGGTGAGGAACCCTACTAGATCGGTGGAGAGGCTGAGGTTCGTTGGTATCTACTGAATCCCTTGGTTCTATCAAATCATCTGCTGTAGTTCGTATAGCTGGAACTTTTCCAGTTCTACATTACAGACCTTGCCTCGAGCTTGTCCGGATTTTGCTTTCAGACATAGGCCGGACAACCCCAAATCTTTACCAACTTAAGATATGGGCTCTTCCCTTTCCATATCACATATGAAGCGGTAGGCAACTGATTTGATTGGAACCCTATTCAATAGGTATGCAACTTCTCAAGTGCATAACTCCCTAAAGGAATTAGGTAACTCAGTAGTACTCATCATAGAGCACACCTTATCACATAGGGTGTGATTGCTCCGCCCCGATATACCATCGTGCTATGGTGTATTCGGAGGAGTAATGCTGAGAGAGAATCTCATTCTCCTTTAGAATAGTCCAGGATTTCCGTGCACAAGTATTCTCCTCCTTGATCACATCAAAGGACATAATACTTTTACCCGTTTTGGTTCTCTACTTCTAACTTATATTCTGTGAATATCTCAAAAGGTTCGGACTTGTGTTTCAATAGGAACATATGTCTGAATCTAAAGAGATTATCAGAGAATGTAATGAAGTATAAAGAACCAGTCCTGGCATATGTAGACAGGGGACCTACATACATCAACATGTATCATCCCAAGAGTTCACTAACTCTTTCTCTGTTTCCAATAAACAGAGCTGAGGTCATTTTATCTTTGTGACATGACTCGCAAGTTTCATGAGATGTAAATTCAAACTGATTTAAATATGCATCTACATGTAACTTCAGCTAGTCGGGTCGCATTGATATGACCTAGTCTACAATGCCTCAAGAAGGATTCGTTCATTTCTGAACTCTTCCTCTTGTATGTGTTCCGTATACTAAGAACTGTAGTTTGATTTAGAACATTAATGCTTTTAGATAACGTGCCTGAACCGATCAACTTTTGATATAGGAAATGTTCAAAACATTATCCAACTATACAAAATTTTATCATTTCTTTACTAATAAAGAGATAGATATGATTTTGTATATCAGGTTCGGTATCTAATAACATTCGTTCAGAATCAATGTACTGTAATACAGGGTGACAGTGACCAACAGACTTGGCTGCAACATTTGCCCCGTTTTCTGCCTCATGAAACTTATCACCCGTTCTCAGTTCTCTACCTATCTGTAGCCCTATGTAACAGATTACATATCTGGGATCCTGATCTGGTATCACATACCCAGGACGTAAAGGATACTGAGAAACAGTTCTGTATAATGAACACACCCGAAGATGATGCATCAGCATGCACTCTCTTCGTTTGGGCGGCACGGGAATTCTGGTAATCCCCAATTTCCTGCTCTGTCTTATAACATTTATAAGTTGGAGCGGGACCAACGTTCCCCAGCTCAGTATAACAAGCGGGTTCGGTCAATATCCGTTTTATTATCTTGATTAAGGCATGACATGGTTGCTACCAGGAGAGAGAGAGAAGAAAACACTCAGCGTGCGCTCTTGCAAGAATAGATTGGTTATTATTTTATCTAATCAGGATGGCTCCCACTGCTTTTTATCAAATCTTCCTTCAAACCCTAAAAGGAAAGACTAGCCGGGATTAATTACACACTACAAGTTCGCCAATCTTTCAGCCAGGCCAGTGTCGGTACTTTGAGGGAGGTC
The DNA here is from genome assembly GCA_030015575.1 of Agapanthus africanus. Lineage (NCBI taxonomy): Eukaryota > Viridiplantae > Streptophyta > Magnoliopsida > Asparagales > Amaryllidaceae > Agapanthus > Agapanthus africanus. The sequence continues at coordinate 742,200,405 of CM057337.1, forward strand.
CCCCGTGCTTTCGCACGAACCTAATTAATGTAAACCTCGTTTTCCCAGAGGCATAACCCCGTTGACACCTTTCTAGACACCTACTTGATCGGCTAATTGTAATGTATAAAACTCTTCCAGGAGTAACTCTTACTCGCAGCGGGTATCAGGATCCAACTATCTCATAGAAGGTATGCAATCTCATTGCAAATTTCAACACTTGAAATTCCCGATAATGTTTTGCCCCTAACGTGCTATGACCTTGACGAAAGCCAACAAACCATAGCCCGCTAGTCAAGTTCAACCCGTACATTTCTTGATCGAATTAAACCCACCCGCATGACCCTTGACGAAAGCCAACAAAGCCGCACGACTACCCTAATCCAATCGCATCGTATGCTAGCAGATAAGCAGCATATAGCTACCGCACACTGCACCTTGACGAAAGCCAACAAATACAGCACGAATACTATATACAACTTATCTGAAATGACGGAGGGCTACGACAGGTTTTTCTGAAAACCTATTGCGTAATGAACTTGATATCGTTGTAGGATCGAATGATTTTAAAATGGAGTGTTTTTGAGGCTTTTCTAGTTTTGCTAAAGGAGTCACTCCCGGTGAAGGGATCGTCGGTCCTTTCCTCGTCGAATGAGTTGCGGGATATATCATATATATCACTGTGCAAAGCAAAAACTCTTAAAAGCAATCAAAAGACAAACCGAGTGTGTAGCATCTGCCAGTTATTGCTAAAGGAGTCACTCCCGGTGAAGGGATCTCGGTCCTTTCCTCATCGAATAAGGTGCAGGATATATCACATATACCGCTGTGCAAAGCAAGAACTGTAGCTACCTGTTTTATTTTGAAATTCGATTCTACAACATCTTTAGGTTTCTTTTATTTCATTAATCACATTAATGAAGTTCCATCATTTAAGTACCTAAATATCACAGATAAATACGACGTACACTTATGTCATCCGTATTCGCCTCGATGTCCCCTCGTGCACCATTAGGTTAGGTAACTAACGGCAGAGCGGGGCAGGGCTAGCGCGGGTGTAAAACATAAGTAACGCCTATATAATGTATCATATATACTATATACTGTATCTATCACAGAACATCACATGATCACATCACAGATATCGCAGCAGAAGAATCATATGAAATATTGGATATACTAGGACGTCCGTGTTTTCAATACGAGCCAGTATAAAACACGGATTCCACGGTCGTGATGAATAGCCAAACCCACACCCCTAGACCCCTACGAGAGCGGCAAGAAACCCTACCAATTCTAGAGTTAGGAGACCCGGACTCGACTCCTCGAGTTGGTCTCCCACTGGACTCCAGAACCCGGTTACTTGTGCCCTCCTCCTTGGGTCTATCCTAGTGCGGAAAAGTAAATAATATACAAACGGTGACAACTTCCGCAACCTGAAAGCGCCCCAATAAAATAATATTACATACAAGTTTTTACATGAATGAAAATGAAAAACACTCATCTCACATAAAAACCCCCGGCTATTCAAACACGACGATCCAATATAACATATCCAGCAACACATAACATCACATGTCATCAACGTAAGTAAATATGTCCATCCCAATTGTCGTTGACATATAGCAACGAAACCGGCGATATCACATATTACACTTACGGTCACAGAAAAGAAAGTGTAAAACTACAACAGTTGGAATCCGCAACCACCTCAGACATCGCATGCCTGACCAAATGAATTACTTAGACATCACATGCCTAACAATTATAAACCCCGCATTTTAGTCTCAAAATCGAAAACACTTTTCAATATCAAGTCGGGTAATTCAACAAGATTCCCGACATCCTGATCGAATACTCGTCGCAAACTTTAGTAGGCGGCCGCACCCCCAATACTGTCGACGAAGTGCACCAAGGCGGAACACCGCTACCGCGAGCACCCGAACGGATGCTTTCGGCGACGGGGTTCTCCTACAGTCACTTGGTTGGGGCTATGGAGTGAGGCTGTCTATTAAGTTTACCCGGCGAGTATCCGCGTACGCTACGTGATTGCGACGGACTTTTGATCACATCAAAATTCCGTGGCAACCGATCAAGTGAGACTAAATTGCTATGTTTATAACATTCATTCAGTTATCTCATAACTTCTTGTGAATTCCAATTATTGTATCACATTCCAGATAATTAGAAAATGTTAAACTTTCCGATTGAACATTCGAACACCCAAGTTTTCCCGATACAGATCAACACATGAAATAAGTCTAACAACATTCAGTTCGTGCCTCAGTACCGACGGTCCAGCCGTAGAAGGGTCAAGCCAACGCCTCACATGTGGCACGCCGTACTGCCCCAAACCCGAAGGTTCAAAGGGTAGTTCAAGACGGTCACATAATCGAGTTAAGGTTTGTTGTCTTCTAGAGGGACCATCGTGTTACTTGCACTACTTAGAACGTGATTAAACTACAGAAATATCCAACACTTGGAAATTTCCCGACAGGGGAAAAATTGGGTATTTATATCCGGTTGAACTTTTTAACATATTCAAAAAATTATCCGGAACGACACATAGAAAAAATTTGACAATCCGATCGAATGTATGAACTCCCAATGCAACCCAAAATACTCAACTCTTGATTTCAGATTAAAAATTCCCAGGAAAACCAGCACTGAAAAATAGGAGTTACTGTGCAAAATTCAATGGCAGATAAGACAAAAGTGCGGCGGGAAGGCCGCATTAGCACGCTAATGCCGCGGTTCCGCCGCACTTTAGAAAGATCATTAGGTAATTTTTGCATCGTAATTCTTAGATTTACCTGCTTGTTTTTCTGCATATTTTTAATTTGCAAAAATCCACATTTTACAAAAATGTCCAGAGAGCATTTCAAAGTCGGGGTTTCGGGTCGATCGGACTTCTAACTCCGTCTACGCATCGCCTAAGGCTCTAGCTAGGCTCTGATACCACTGTAGGGTTCCTAGGCACTCTCAAGAGGTCTCACAAGGCATCAACCATGCCAATTTCAAAAATACGGTGCCGAGAAACCCTAGTGTACGGATCGTTTGCTAGAAAACTAGGCGAAAAAGCTAACTAGTTAACACTTAACTATGAGAATCGGAAATACAACCTTTGTAGATCCGGTGCTCCACCTCCATAGCTCCGCAACGAAGTCCTCTCCGCTGTCCAAAAAGAATCCGGGCTCTAGCGTCGACTTCATCGGAGAATAAGCGAGCTAGGTCGTCGATGTCCATGCCGAAGATGATCTACGTCGAAGCATCGCAAGATCAAGCTCTCACTTCACCAAGTCAAGAAACTTGTGAAGGAAACACACTCTACTACTTGGCAAGAGGTAGAGGATGAAGAAATAGGAAGTGGGTAGACTTTAGAATTGGATTTCTCACTCAAATTATCAATCCACCATTGATGACCTCAAGTTTCTTCAATGAAGAAGAAGATGAATATTGTTATGATAAGAATAATAGAATAGAAAATAAAATCCATTCTTATCATAATATTAACCTTAGTTTAGTGTAGAGAATGGGCCATGGTTAGATATGATGGTTAGGGTTAAGGAAGAGATAAGAATGGTTGACTTGATCAAAGTTTCAAGAAACTTCAACATAAAACAAAATAAGCCACCATCCTTAAATAATTTCCAAAATGAATATATATATAAATAAATGAATAAGATAATCAAAACCCTAATCATTAAGTAAACCATGGTTTAATCTTTACACTTAACCAAGTTAATATGCATCATCAAACATGATACAAACATGTGCATAAAAGTATATCACATATACAACTTGCACAATCCAAGTGAGAAAATCCATTTAAAGTGAACCATTACTAGTTAATGCAAAGTAATATACCAAATATATAATTATACATTAAATCATTAAATCAACACTTGATTCAATGATCCGGTCATGTCGCACACAACCGACTAGTATACAATGTATCGGCTTATCGAATCAACGCTTGAATCGATAACTAGGTTATATCGCATACAACCACTCGATACATTCATCGCGAGAATGGAATACGGTATCACATACACGCATTATTCTCGGTCCCGCACATATCTCATATGCGCTCCTATTTCGTTTCGCTTGAGCCAGGAAACCTCTGTGTAGAACTCTAAAGACTCGTCAATACGCCGGCAGCAGGCGATGATCATATCAAACACCCACAAGCCGCAAGCGGTCTGCTAAACGTAACGGCCACCCGGGTATTGAGCGATCAGAAGATCGACGAGCAAGCCCGCTCACACTCCTGCGAATCCGACCAGTAACACTACCGTACAGTCCGGTCTGATCGTCTGATATGTCGCATATCTCGCCTAGGGGTGGTAAACGTCAGACCCCAATAGCTCGATAAGTCGTGTCGATATGAGGTCTATAACTGTTCGAGAAACTACAGGTAACACTTACCAGTAAATCTCAGCAACCCTGGCCAGGGATTTCCTGTTATAGCCAATCGAACACAGCGCAACATCAACTCCCTATACCGGGAGAGACGAATCCCCTCCTATCGCTCATTGCCTCCATGTGACTCGGGACTGTACCCAAAAACCACCGTTTTGCACGCCCTCTTGGACGTGGTAAGATGGAAATCAAAGCACAGTGGGAACCACACAAGACTCTATGACGATCTCGGGTCAACAGACTACTCTGTACCAGTGTCACCAGAGAACTGCCATCTGACGTGAGGTATAATACCATCTGGGAGTTCTCGGCGAGTCCGTCCAGTGTACCCAGTCTCTACTGAGCACCCGTATATCATCTCTGATGTCAAACACCAATGGATATGGGATCATCCATCGCCCATCTTTATGGGTCGAGAAGGTATACGCTAGTCTACTCTGGTATATCGATGCCCCGTCTCGATACACCCACGACTAGGGACTTTGAAGGATGTACTTATGGACTACCATGTCCCCACTAGTATGATCCGCATCATAGTCCAGGTAGTCAAGCACACATCCTAAGGGCTTTACCAACATGTAACAGAGAGACAATCAGTATACACGTTCAGGTAAAGTTCAACCAGATAGTATACTATCATGTCGAGCAAGAAAGTCCTCCCTATATATGTCCCAGCATCCACTACAATATACATCTTATGTACAGTAATGGCCTCTAGGGCATACATATTACTAACATGTACAATGGCCTGATGAAGAACATGCAGGCCAAGGTCCGATACAACAGGAATGAGCTGAAGGCCGACTGCTACTCTCTGTGGATGGCGACCCCCGAGGCAGAGAGAGCGGCCCTCCTATCTACTCCGGCGTTTGCGAGAGTCAACGTAGAGACATGGCCTCTATTGTGAGAATATTTCGACTCCCAACGCAAACAGGTATGTATTTTAAATGTAATTCATTGTTTAGGATATAATTTATTTTTTTGTGTTTCTTAATTAGAAAACTAAATGTTAATACGTTGTGCAGAAATAGGCCGCTCAGAATACAGAGAACAGAAAGTCGGCGAAGAGGGGCCGCCCTACTTACACAGGTGGCTCGAGGAATATTACTCGAGCCATGGAGTTATCGGTAAATTACAATAGACCGACCTTTGTGATATTCTGCAATATTAAGAGTTATTTTCTAATATTTCTAATATTAAGAGTTATTTTCTAATATTGCAGACAGCTCGGACCATGGCGTCAGGTGGTACACCGAGCGTGCTGTCCGCATATCTTGTCGTCCATGGCACCTCGACAGATCCCGCCACGGACGAGCTTCGATATCCCGACGTCGCTACCCAGGAGTATTACGTAAGTGTTAATATTTATTCTACCCATATTTGAAATTTTAGTTTTGGAAGGTTCAAGTTTAAATTTTATACTTATACTTTACTGCTTAATGTGGGTGTAGGAGCGGGTGGTTGAGCAGGCCGAGGTCTCGGGGATCGACTTTACCGGACAGAGCGATCCGAGGCTGCTGACCCCAGTTCCGGACGCCGCACACGGAGGGCACCACGGAGGTTGGGAGAGAGGCCGGGAACTGGGCCCTAGCAGGGCCCATATGAGGTTGGACTCCACCCCGGCGGTTACTTCCTCCGTCTCCAATGAGCGACGTGTCCAGCAGGAACTGGAGAGCTTGAGGGCCACCGTTCAGGAGTTGAAGAAGATGCTGGTATGTATACTACTTTATAATAAAATATCATGTCATATTATAGATATCAACATATCCATAATTAGTACGTAGCTTGAGCTTATTTGGTTTTAGACTTAGGTTTGATTAATCATACATACATATGTAATTAAAATAAACAACGGTTTTCCAAACTAGATATCCAAATGGGGTTTCGAAATAACTTGATAATGATACGAATTCGAATAATACACAGTTCTTACACGCTTCTTACACACGTTAGGTCCAGACGCGACAGGGTACATCGGCCGAGCCTCCACATGCATCTCCTTCAGCTGCGGCTCCGCAAGCCACTACATCGGCTGCTGTTCCGCAGACAGCTCCTATAGCTCCACCGCCCGCTCAGACTCCCGCAGCCGCGGCTCCGCAAGCGACTACCTCGACAGCGGCTGTGCAGACCACATCGCCAGCTCCACAGGCCGTTCAGACTCCCGCACGCGCCGAATTGCATGGTTTATTGACCGAGGAGCAGACGCGCTTGATTCTATCGTTTATCAAAGGTGGAGATGGACCGAGCTAGGGTAGCTTTTTGATTCATATTTTTTGAAACATGTATTTATTTATATCATACATATTGTACTACATTTTGAAATGATATTGATATTGATATTGGTTTATATTTATATCATATTCAGTTTTTGGGTTTCTTTTGTATATTATATGCGTGAGATGTGATTATGAATACTGCGATATATGTTGTGTGATGATTAATTTTATATTTTATTGATATATATATTATTGTGCACAGGACGGGAAAAAATCAGACAGCCTTTTTAAAAAAAAAAATACAGATAATGTGTACCTACGGATTAATCCGTAGGTACACATGTTACCCCTACGGTTTAAACCGTAGGGGCACAATATCAGCAGTAACTGATATTTCCCCCCTGATCTCAGTACCAGGGGGTTGGGAGTGCCCCTACGGACATATCCGTAGGGGCAAACAAAGGCCCTTACGGAGTTATCCGTACAGATAAGTACCTACGCAGATATCCGTAGGGGATAGTACTTGGCCCTACGGCTATCTCCGTAGGTACAGTTAATATATTTAAAAAAACCGTAAATAAAATAACTTTTTTTACCCTACGGCCTACTCCGTAGGTGAAACTGGCCCTACACAGAACTCCGTAGGGACAAGTGCAGGGCTTCAACTTGCACCTGTGGCCTTTGCACCTACGGGGTGTTTTTTCGCCCCTACGGATATGTCCGTAGGGGCAACCCTTATTTGTAGTAGTGATATTTAACATAAGACATCGATTGGGATTGTAAAAACAAAGAATGAAGAATTCAATTGTAGCAAGCTATTACGTAATTGATTTTGTCAATATATATTAGGGATTGAATAAACCTATGAATATCTCAGGCCTATTGTTTTGCACTGCATAGACATAGAACAAGGGCTCGAGCCCTACCTAATTTATGGCATGTCCTAATTTAAACCATGCAGGCCGCCCCCTACCAAATTCAAACCATGCGGGCCGTCCCGTGATATACCCCTGGCTGGGTCTATGCATCGCTACTACTTAGCCATGGAGTGGTAAATCGCATGTTCAACAACCCCATATATGAGATACACTAGGTTATATTACACATCGTTGCTACTTTAAATCTATAATATATATATTAGTAAAAATTAAATTAAACTGTATATGTTTAAAATATAAACAGTATAGTTAACAACCAACCTGCGCAAGCGCAGGGTACATGCTAGTAAAACAATATAACCTAGTTTTCATTTTTGTTTCATTATTTTAGTTGAGAAAAAAAATGATTTAGGACATTCTAGGACTTTAATACGAATCATATGTGTACAAATATGTGCAATCCCCATTATAATTTCGATATGTCCAGATATGTATTTAAATTTCTTCGATATAAACATCCAATATGAACATCCGATATCGACCCATCTCCTTGATATTGTTTGATATCCGTTACACTAAGGATAATTTTGAAGCCTCTGGTTAATTAAAATCAACCCAAGGAAAAATGGAAATCAATCAACTTACTGCAGAAAGAAGTTGTCCGGTCTTTGTATCCCAAATGCGCAAATAACTGTCAAAGTCCTGCAAAAGCACTCTAGTTCTCAGATCCATCGGGATCAAATGGCCCAACAGGCGTAGAAAATAATTAATTTAATATGTAAGCACAAAGCCGTGATTTACATATATTTTAAGTTTTTAACAGCAAATGAAGTGCTAAAATAGAAAGTGGGACATAATATAATTCTTTCAGAAAATACTCAAAATTCAAATGGAGAAGAATGTGTAGTTCAGGGATCAAAACCCTTGATTCTAAGAGGTAGACATGTTATAATTAATTGAATTGCCAAGAAATCTGGGCATACTATTGAGAACTGGAAAATTAAGTGAGCATTGGAAGTATAATTTGCTATGTTTTAGCTGGTTTACTTCTATCCATCCTTGTTATTCATGCACTCACACGCCACACTGCCAACGACCACCAGAGTCATCTACCCACAGCCACACACAATAGTAGAAATAAAACAAAAGAAATGAATATATAGGCCAAAATGGATGAATTTTTTGAATAAAACCTAGCATTTTTTTATTGTTTCTGTGGACTGTAGCATGCAAGAAAGTGATTGGAACGGTCAACAAAAAATGTATATTTATTTAATTTTTGGGTATAATAGCATGGCAAATATTATTTTTTGAACAAAAATCGTGCAAATCCTCACATATTTTCTGGTCTATATGATGCAAAATATCGATGAATATTGGAATAAAAACCTTTTCGCCTATTACCAACTTTAGTGGGCCATAGTAGTCTACAATATGCTGACAATTGTTAACTTCAGTGATACAAAACTAGCAAATTTATTTAAAAAAATCCTCTACCTTGCCAAGTATTTATGATTTCATAAATCAAAAGAGTTCGCCTGACCACTTGAGCATCTGGTAAAGGAGTCACTCAACGACCAGTCTATCAACTGCATTTTAATTATGTTACTTTTTATTGTCTAATAATTATTGTTTTGTAATTTCTTATGCTTTTCTCATTCAGTCATTTGTGGTTGAGTAGTGGGTATTTTCGAAGACGCAAAAGAAGTAACAAGAAGTAAACTAGTACAGACTACTGTAAGAATTTTCACTCTGCAACGATCAAAGGAATAAGAATAGAAAATGGGAAGCATATTCTAAAAGAAAAACATGGGGAAAAAATAATTATTGTTTGCAGTTTGAAGTTTTCAAAATCGATGACTTCCTTACTGGTAAAAGCGGGCTGAGAGTAAGCAAAAGGGTGGAGCTAAATTGTCATATGATTTATGTCAAATATCTGATTTGATATGCACATAGCAACATTATTTCAGATATTCTCTTTAATATAGCAAGTATATGGCAGTGTTACCTTAATAATAGTGCAAAAATAAATGTTGCTAACACGATCCTATATATCCTTTTAGGTATGAGCCTTCAGAAAATAAAACGAGACGGCCTAGGATAATAGAAGGTGTTATAGCAGATTACTTGAGCGTGTTTAGAAAAGCGACCAATAATTTAAAACCTCTTAAGCAACTTCTTAATAGCTTAAGTGGCCGCTTTTAAAAACATTATGCATGAATGATACTTAACAATTTTATTTGTTTGTTATTAATTCACATAATGCCCATTATTTACAAGGAAATTACGATTGTTCAGTGGCTTACATTTGAATTTGTGGTATTGTCTTTCCAAAAACACGGGATTACAAATTTATGTTATAAATAAAAATACACCTGTAATTTTACTATTTCTGTATATCCTGGATTTTAGGATCTTCTATATCTTTGTTATTAGTAATGTGATGTATCAATCTCATATATGTTACCAATGCACTATAGAAAACAACATATATAGCAACCTGTATCCCGTATATATACCTGTGCAACATATGGAAAGTGGCACTTCTCTAACGTAATGCGCAACAAGATGCCAGTGGATGACAAATGTGTGCCACCAAAGAGTATTTATATCATTACATATAAAGAAAGCTTTTCTTGGTATGCAAGTACAAATCTTAAGGCACAAATAAGGCCAAACAAAATGCATCCAAGTTTCTACCATCCAATACCATGTTAAATCATTATCTGTCTACTTAAACAAAATTTATATAGGGAACAAATTATAGCATCCATAGTGCCAAAGTCTCATAGATTAGATAAAGCAGGTGTAAATCTTACCACATGAAGCTAATATGGGTAGCTCTGGATGCCTAGTTATGGATCTTATGCCTCCGGAGCACTTCCCTACCAAGCATCCTGTTGGGAAGGAGAGTCGATCCACGGAACAGTGCTCGCGACAAAACCCAAATCACGCAAAAATACAATCACGCAATTAAACGACGAAAGACAATATAAATTAAAGTGCAGGAATAAGAAAACAATCAATCACAAACAAGATAGATTTGTTAACGAGGTTCACCCACCGTATGGCTAGTCCCCGGCAGAGCGGAATCTGCAAACGTTTACTATACTTGAATCAAGTTTACAAACAAGAACAACTCTAGGAGATTTCTCTCAAATCTCTCTATACATATTTCTCTTGGCCTTTGCCTCTTGTGATGATACTTGTGATGGATGCCAAATGGCTCACTCATAAGATGTGCTTTTATAGCACCTAGGACAATGTCACTATCTAACAAAGTCACCACATATCACTGTCATCACCTAACAATGTCATGGATGTCAAAAGTAGCACCTAACAAAGTCACCACCTATCATTGTCATCACCTAACAATGTCATGGATGTCAAAAGTAGCACCTAACAAAGTCACCACATATCATTTTCATCACCTAACAATGTCATGGATGTCAAAAGGTGCACCTAACAAAGTTGCCACCTATCATTGTCATCACCTAACAATGTCATGCATGTCAAAAGGTGGCACCTAACCATAAACTTTAATTTGCATCAATTTTCAACACATCCCAACAATTTACCTGCAACAGAAATATGAACTTTTGACAACACAGTTCTCAACTTATATTCTTAAAATCTCGACCATGCCATATTGACTTTATACCCTCCGTCCTCGACTTCAAAAATAACAATATAATTATTAAAATCTAGAACATCAGAAGAAATCTCGAATTATGTTCAGAATACAAACTAGTAGGTTCGTGTGCAGCATAGCCAAGGATTGTGATATGCTTATATTGGTTAGGATCACTAGTCTACGAAATGCATAAGGAGGGCCTTTATATTTACATCAATTGAAGAGGGATTTGAAATTAAATCGTATTTCAACCTTTGTATATTTTGCGTGGCTGTCATCTTACAAATATACAGATGTCTTCATGAGGCTAATTCAAATTTGGCATGTAAGATCAACTGAGGGGAAAACTTTGCTGTTTGCTACAAAGACGCGCACTGGACACAATGCAGGTGTCATTTTATGACATGGATTTTATGTTGAGAACGAATAGAAATTCCAGAAGACATAAACATGAAAGTTTACACCATCATTTTATATATGTGCTTGGGCTCGAGGCAGGCCAATACATGTTCTAACAGCTGCGATGGAGTTGTGCCAAAGAAAGCAATGAATGAAGAGGAAAACTTACAAGGATTTACATGGTTAATTTTTTTCTGTGTTTCCTTTTCCCCTGATTTCTTTTTTGTTAGTTCTTAAATGTTAAGGCAATAGTGGATGAGGAGCCAAGGTTTTAATTTTTCTTTGCAAACTTTTAAGTTGTCCGCCTCTCAGCAAAGTTATCACGACAGTTCTGCATTCGATGTTAAGCGGTTTTAACACCCAACTTCGCTAATTAATTGCCAGCTGAAGACTATAAGTGTCAAATTTTATCCATTAGATGAGCACAATATTAACTTAATTGTTTCAGTCATATCAGAAGATGTTGAGATTGTTCTACTCCGAGGATGCGGTTCCGGTGAAAGGTGTCTTTGAAGTTTTGTTTGTCAAAAATAGATATACGCCGTTCATTACCATAGCAAATTAAGGGATCAAAGGCTGATATTATTCACTTTCTACTTTTAAGGGATATACAAAATCAAGAAAGAACTAGCTAATGAAAATAAGTAATATCAACCATTGATTCCCTTACTTTGCTATAGGTGATGAACGGTGGTGCATATCCATCTTTTAGGTCATAGTTTTTTCTCTCTCCAGTCCTCTCTCACTTCCCCCTACTCAGATTTTTCTCTACATCTTGAATTTGGTTAGAATTTTGTAACTATAAAGAAGTTGGCAGTTATCTACGAATGCCGATAATTTTTGGTAGCCTTCTCGAATTAAGCCAAAGAATGCACAATATACCTGTTCGCATATCAAAAGATGGGAGATCTCCAGAACCACTCCCTACATAGACTGTGTGTCCGTCTAAATCTGTTGTGGCTGCCTTGATCGGCGCCTCTCTGAAACTGAATGATGTAACAGGTCGTCTTTGGACAGAAATATCATAAAGGCGGATCTGTCACAGAAATATGCTAATCATGCAAAGACTTGAATCTTCAACTGCATGGGATTGCAGAGCTGATATGTATTACTATATAACTATCTAATTCCAAGTTTCAAATACACAAATTCAATTGAACTGATTTTGTATGCAACAAGTGTTGAGATAATGCAGCGAGCACAAAATAAAAAGTGAAAAATGTCGAGGATGCATTCAAATACCCCAAGAGTTGCTCATTACTTTGTTTTAAGAAGTCATTTATTAACACATAGATTCCAATTGGAAACTATGACTGTAGGATATACAAGATTCCATAGAACAACAATAGGATTAAGTGGCCACAAGAGTATTCAAGGAAAGGGGAAATATGTGGAAATACATGTCACGTCCCGCGTCCCAGAGTGCGCTAAGATCGGCACGTGACAGAGCCAACCATGCTACCTGTGGCTAGAAAATATCCCTCCGCAGTCATATTACGGCTGTCTATAAGATATCAAGAACAATAAAATAAAATAAAACTATCCAATACATGTCCATCTGCCAGAATAAACGAGTCAAGAAATATAAATGTGCGGAAACAATAAATCCAATAAGCAATAACATCTGAAAAGTACGTCCCAAATACGGGCTCACATCAAGAAATGAAAGTGCGAAAAGAAAACTAAACTAAACTAAACACCAACATGCTCCTCACTGTTCGGCCTGTCGACTGAAATACTCCTGTTCGGCCTGCGAATGAGATAAATGATCTGGGCCATGCAAAACCAAGACGTCCGTGCGTAATAATATCAAATAATAGAATATAACCAGAAGGTAACAAGATATGCAGGCATGAATTGTAAACAGTAACATGAATGTAATAAGTAAACACGGATATAGAACAGTGAAGTGTATCAGTGTATGCGACGTGCGGTGATCAATCTAAACCGTGCTACAGGGTTATCTATTCTAAAGTTTGTTTGAAATCAATTAGTGTACTCCTCCATATAACTCAAAATTCCCGTTATCCCCCGGGACCACGGATCAAGCAGTGAGAGTCACGAATGACTCTGTCCCGTTATCCCCCGGGACCACAGATCAAGTAAGAATCACGAATGATTATGTCCCGTTATCCCCCGGGACCACAGATCAAGTAATACCCTTTTAAGCTATACTTCAGTTACACTTTTGATTTCCACATTCCCCCAAGGTTATGTGTTCAAGTCAGGTATTGATAATCTGGAGCTAATGCCAACACAGGATCAAACGTGTACAGGTTTGTCTATGCAGACAACATGATACGTCCATCAGGATAACATGTCAGGATTGTCGGCATTAGAAACATGATCAGGTAACAGGTCAGGTAGTGGTGTATCAGGTCATGTCATATGGTGCATATGTATCAAGTGGATACCCAACAGTAAAATGTAACAAGTATCGAATCATGGTAAAAGCACGGATGCACGAATGGAAACCAGCGATAACATATAATGAGTTCATAAGTCGTATGATGCATACTAGCAAGCATGGTATATGAATCTAGCAGTAACATGAAGCAATCAGGTTCCGGAATGCAACTAATTACGTAATATACTGTACGGATATAAACGGGTATCGTAAAACAGTAAAACGGTAATATGGGATGCATAACTAAACAAAATGTAATATTATTATTCGCATGAATGGAAAATATAATAATATAGCATGTAGCAAGATAAACTTGCATACAACTAGATATGTAATAAATGATACGGATGCCTGATCGGATCTCAAGACGGGATGCGTACGCTGTATCCAACGTCGGGTAAACGTCGCAATGTACACACGCGCACACGGGACAGGACTAGGCAAAGCAAGAAGGTGATCACGCTGGCTGAGAACGTCCACTGGGTCGCCTTGATCATCGGCGACGGCACGGCTCCGACGATCACAAAAAAAATACGGAATCAAGAACAAGAAGAAGAGAAGAACAAAAAGAACTAGATGAAGAGGCTAGTCCTCTGGGTTGGTGATTGGCGACAGAGGCGAGGCAAGGGGGTGAGGTCGACGGCGAGGCAAGCTCCGGCGAGGAGGTTTGCCGGCGAGGCAGGGCGATGAGGTGTGCAGCGTCGGGTTCTTGCAGCGAGGTCGGGGTTAGGTTGCAGTGGGTGTGCAGGGGAGAAGAGAGGTCGAGGAGAGAGAGAGGAGAGGGTGGCCGCGAAGACGAAGGATCGCCGGCGGCGAGGTGGTTGCTCGGACGAAGGTGGGTGCGTGGGTTGCAGTGGGTTCTCGTCGGGGTGTGCAGGGAATCGTCGGGTTGGCTTGGGGTGTTGGTGAGGAGATGGAGGCGGTGCTGGTGACGAGGGGAAAGAAGTGGAGTTGGTGACGAGGCCGACGAGAGAGATTGGCAGCGAGGGGCGACATGGGGATGAAGCGAGGCTAAGGGTTCGTGGAGATTTCGGGTGTAAGGATCAGGGCTCGTCGTAGGGAGGTGAGGTGAAGTGAGTGGGTCATGGAGATGACGGGGTGATGGAGATGAGGGTCGGCGGTGGTGAGGCGAGTGCAGGCGAGGTCGGTGTGGGTTGTTGGGTTCGGGGATGGTTTGTTGCGACGGGAAGTTTGCAGGGGAGAGGAGGTGGTGAAGGTGAGGTCAGAGGGGTTGAGAATGTTGGCGACGAGGTTTCGCCAGCGGTGAGGGGATGGCTCGGGCGTGGGTAAGGTTTCACGAGAGGCAAGAAGAAGAGAGGAGAGAGAGAGGGATGTGAGTTGAGTAGGGTTTACACAGTATTAGGTTTATAAAGATAATATTTAATAAATATATAGAGAAAGAAAGACAGTATAGAGAGAGGGGGGAGTTAGGATAGGATTTAATAAAATATTTAAAATATATATTTAGTTTAAAAGATATATATAAATCGTATATATATAGATATTAAACATTTTAAATATATAGAATATAATATTGATTATGTTTGAGTTTTCAGGCTAATACAAAAGTACTCCGAAAAATACCCGGGTCTGGTCTAAAATTACGATTTGAAAATATGGATAATATACGTATCAACCAAAACCAAAATAAGATATCCGAATAACGAAAATGCATACCCCCAAGAACAGATACACGTAGCGTGCACGTAGCCATCCAAACGAGCCCGTTTCACGGAACGGGACGAGAACACGGTGTACGGATGCCACAACAGGGTTAAAGGTATGATACAGGCCATGCTAGATATTTTTAAAATATTTTATTTAATAAAAATTGTATTTTTAAAAAAATGCAGATGCTAGATAAACGATGCAGATATACAGGATATAAAACATGACAGTGCACGGATTCTCATAACTAGCCGGGATAAATCATAAACAGGAATTAAGATGGGTTTCCAGCAAGCGGGTCGGGTCGGATGCAAATACGGATACCAATTACACTATTCGCACCCAAAACACAATAAATCAAGAAATAGCCATAAATAAAGAAATACCCAAAATAAAACTGGTATAAATGAACTAGGCTGTTACATTATACCCAACTACAAAAAGAATTTCGTTCTCAATATTCCCGGAACAAAAAAAGAAAAACAAGCATGAATCAAGGAAAAGAGGTGTTGAAACTTCTGTCGAATCTCTTCTCGTTCCCAAGTCGATTCCCCATGCGAGCGATTCCCCCATGAAACAAGCACGAGAGGGATAATCTTGTTCTTGAGGAGCTTTTCTCTTCGATCAACAATCGACATCGGTCGTTCCTCAAAGGTCAAATCCTCCCTTACAGTCAGCTCCGAATGATCTAGCACGTGTGTTTCATCTCGAACATACTTACGGAATTGAGATACATGAAACACGTCATGAACACTCGCCAAAAATGGTGGTAAAGCCAATCGATAAGCCATTTCTCCAACGCTCAATAATCTCGAAAGGCCCCACGAATCGAGGACTAAGCTTGCCTCGACTCCCAACACGAATCACTCCTCTAGTCGATGATATCTTCAAGAATACAAGATCACCAACAGCAAATTCTAGAGGTCTTCTCGATATATCGGCCCAACTCTTCTGCCGATCCTGTGCTGCCTTCATGTGATTCCGGATAGTATTAACCTTCTCTACTGTTTGCACGACAAGATCCGGTCCCAACAATCTCCGTTCTCCAACATCATCCCAACAAACGGGTGAGTGACACTTGCGACCATACAATGCTTCGAATGGAGCCATCTGAATGGTCGCCTAGAAGCTATTATTGTATGAAAACTCCACCAAGTGTAGATGATCCTCCCATAAACCCTTGAAGTTCAACATGCAAGCTCTCAACATATCTTCAAGAGTTTGGATTGTTCTCTCCGACTGGCCATCTGTCTGGGGATGATAAGCAGTGCTAAACTTCAATCACATTCCCAAACTTTCCTGTAACTCTTCCAGAAGTGCGATAAGAATCGGGTATCATGGTCGGAAACGATGCTCACAGGTACTCCATGCAATCTCACAATCTCCTGCATGTACCGCCCTGCTGACGCTTCCGTTGATTGACCAACTCGAAATTGTATGAAATGAGTTGGCTTGGTCAATCGATCAACGATCACCCAAACCGCATTGTTGCCCTTTGGACTCCGCGGTAAAATTGTTACGAAATCTATGGTTATATGTTCCCACTTTCATTGAGGAATCGGAAATGGTTGCAATAAACCAGCTACCCTTTGATATTCAGTCTTAACTTGCTGACACACCAAGTACTTCGCTACAAAGTGGGCAATCTCCCTTTTCATGCCTTCCCACCAGAAATGCCGTCGTAGATCACGGTACATCTTCGTGCCTTCTGGATGTACGGAATATGCGGAACTGTGCGCCTCCTTCATAACTTCTTCATGAATATCTCCTTTCGGCACACACAAACCGCTACCACATTGCAACGAACCATCTTCATGAATCTACAAGTCCGTTTGAATTCCGGCTTCAACCTGTTCTCGAAACTGGTCCAAGAACGGTGAAAAGATTCGGTTCATTAAGTCCATAAATATCGCCGGTGCATTCGTGACTCCGAATGGCATCACTAAATACTCGTAATGTCCATATCAAGTTCGGAACGCAGTCTTGCAAATATCCTCTGATTTAACTCGGACCTGATGATATCCGGATCGCAAATCCAGCTTTGAGAATACCCTCGCGCCACCAAGTTGCTCGAATGATTCGCCAATGCGAGGGATCGGGTACTTGTTCTTAGTAGTCACCCGGTTTAATTCTCGATAATCGATGCACATCCTCCTTGTGCCATCTTTCTTCTTGACTAGAAGAACTGGAGCTCCCCAGGGTGAATTATTGCTGCGAATCCAACCCTTTTCTAGCAATTCGGCAACCTGCTTCTTTACTTCTTTCAACTCCACTGGTGCCATCGGATATTACGCCTTTGAGATTGGCGCTGCACCAGGAAAAAGATCGATTGTGAACTCCACATCTCGTTTATACGGTAAACCCGAGATGTCCTCGAACACGTCCATGAACTCTCGAACTACAGCTGGCGCTTCCTCCTTATCAACTTCCATCGACGAAAGAACAGCGCTGGTCGGCCTAGCCCTAAACTTAACTGGCCCGACAGAACTGCTACCTCCATCAAAAACAAACTCCGGATGTCCGGGAATCTGGAAAATCACTTTCTTTACCTTACAATCAATGTGAGCGTGGAAAGTGCCGAGAAAATCCATTCCTAAGACAACATCATAACTGTCGGTATCAATCACTAAGAAATCCGCGAATAACTTTCGTCCGCTGATAACAAAAGAACAATCCTTGCGCTAACTACTAGATATGATCTTCCCGTTCCCAGTGTGTATGTCCCAACAACAAGACAGGGTCATGCAATAAATCGAATATGCAGCAATAAACTTGGACGGCCTAAAACAACGGAATGCACCTGAATCGAATAGTGCTAATGCGGAAAAACCATGAACAAGTAGGATGCCCGAAATGACTTCACCTGAAACCAAACACTTAAGAAGATAAGCACAGTAAACAAAATTCAAGCTTGCGATAAAACATGAACTGGTAAGCAATGAAACCGAGAGAAAAAAGGTAATATAACGACCATAAAATAAGGAAAATAATTAAGACTAGAACTCCAAGTTACTTAAATAGAGTACCGCATTGTAACCATGCTGCAGTTCATAGTTACAATCACATAACTCCGTTCAAGTCGTTCAAATCCTAGTATTAGAATTAAAGGAATAGGAAGGGAGAAACAATAGGGAACCAAAAAGATTTCAAGCTGAGATGCAAAGTCATTTACATATCATCAAGACAAAGGGTCAAGAGAAAGATATGATTCAAGAATCATGATAACAATGTGACAGGACATGTTCCTAATTACGGGTTTTCTAATTCATGTATTGGGTCCAATACCCAACTATAAAAGAATCAAACCCGATTAACCTAAATCATATGGCTCTGATACCAAACAAACCCTGTCACGCCCCGCGTCCCAGAGTGCGCTAAGATCGGCACGTGACAAAGCCAACCATACTACCTGTGGTTAGGAAATATCCATCCACAGTCACATTACGGCTGTCTATAAGATATCAAGAACAATAAAATAAAATAAAACAAAACTATGTAATACATGTCCATCTGCCAGAATAAACGAGTCAAGAAATATAAATGCGCGGAAGCAATAAATCCAATAAGCAATAACATCTGGAAAATACGTCCCAAATACGGGCTCACATCAAGAAATGAAAGTGCGAAAAGAAAACTAAACTAAACTAAACACCAACATGCTCCTCACTGTTCGGTATGTCGGCTGAAGTACTCCTGGCCGGCCTGCGAAAGAGATAAAGGATTTGGGTCATGCAAAACCCAGACGTTAGTGCGTCATAATATCAAATAATAGAATATAACCAGGAGGTAACAAGATATGCAGGCATGAATTATAAAGAGTAACATGAATGTAATAAGTAAACACAGATATAGAACAGTAAAGTGTATCAGTGTATGTGATGTGCGGTGATCAATCTAAACTGTGCTACAGGGTTATCTATTCTAAAGTTTGTTTGAAATCAATTAGTGTACTCCACCATGTAACTCAAAAGAATATGTCCTGCTATCACCCGGGACCACGGATCAAGTAAGAATCACGAATGATTCTGTCCCGTTATCCTCCGAGACCACGGATTAAGTAATACCCTTTTAAGCTACACTTCAGTTACACTTTTGATTTCCCCATGCCCCCAAGGTTATGTGTTCAAGTCAGGTATTGATAACTGGAGCTAATGCCAACACAGGATCAAGCAGGTACAGGTTTGTCTATGTAGACAACAGGATACGTCCATCATGACAAAATGTCAGGATTGTCGGCATTAGAAACAGGATCAGATAACAGGTCAGGTAGTGGTGTATCAGATCATGTCATGTGGTGCATATGTATCAAGTGGATGCCCAACAGTAAAATGTAACAGGTATCGAATCATGGTAAAAGCACGGATGCACGAATGGAAATCAGCGATAACATATAATGAGTTCATGGGTCGTGCGATGCATGCTAGAAAGCATGGTATATGAATCTAGCAGTAACATGAAGCAATCAGGTTCCGGCATGCAACTAATTACGTAATATACAGTACGGATATAAACGGGTATCGTAAAACAGTAAAACGGTAACATGTGATGCATAACTAAACAAAATGTAATATTATTATTCGCATGAATGTAAAATATAGTAATATATGGATGCAAATATAATAACATAGCATGTAGCAAGATAAACTTGCCTGATTGGATCTCAAGACGGGATGCGTATGCTGTATCCAACGTCGGGTAAACGTCGCAATGTATACACGCGCACACGGGACAGGACCAGGCAAAGCAAGAAGGTGACCACGCTGGCTGGGAACGTCCACTGGGTTGCCCGGATCATCGGCGACGGCACGACTCCGGCGATCACCGGAAAAATACGAAATCAAGAACAAGAAGAGAAGAACAAGAAGATGAAGTAGAAGAAAAGGCTGGTGCTCTGGGTTGGAGATTGGCGACAGAGGCAAGGCAAAGGGGTCAGGTCGACGGCGAGACGAGCTCCGGTGAGGAGGTTTGCCGGCGAGGCAGGGCGATGAGGTGTGCAGCGTCGGGTTCTTGCAGCGAGGTCGGGGTTAGGTCGCAGTGGGTGTGCAGGAGAGAAGAGAGGTCGAGGAGAGAGAGAGGAGAGGGTGGACGCGAGGACGAGGGATCGCCGACGGCGAGGTGGTTGCTCGGGCGAAGGTGGGTGTGTAGGTTGTAGCGGGTTCTCGTCAGGGTGTGTAGGGAATCGTCGGGGTTGGCTTGGGGTGTTGGTGAGGAGATGGAGACGGTGCTGGTGACGAGGGGAGAGAAGTGGAGTTGGTGACGAGGCCGACGAGGGAGATCGACAGCGAGGGGTGACGTGGGGATGAAGCGAGGCTAGGGGTTCGTGGAGGTTTCGGGTGCAGGGATCGGGGCTCATCGTGGGGAGGTGAGGTGAGGTGAGCGGGTCAAGAAGATGACGAGGTGATAGAGGTGAGGGTCGGCGGTGGTGGGGCGAGCGCAAACGAGGCAGGCGAGGTCGGTGTGGGTTGTTGGGTTCGGGGATGGGTTGTTGCGACGGGAAGTTTGCAGGGGAGAGGAGGTGGTGAAGGTAAGGTCAGAGGGGTTGAGAATGTTGGCCACGAGGTTTCGCCGGAGGTGAGGGGACGGCGACGAGGGGATGGCTCCGGCGTGGGTAAAGTTTCACGAGAGGGAAGAAGAAGAGAGGAGAGAGAGAGGGACGTGAGTTGAGTATGGGTTACACAGTATTAGATTTATAAAAATAATATTTAATAAATATATAGAGAGAGAAAGACAATATAGAGAGAGAGGGAGTTAGGATAGGATTTAATAAAATATTTAAAATATATATTTAGTTTAAAAGATATATATAAACTTATATATATAGATATTAAACATTTTAAATATATAGAATATAATATTGATTATGTTTGAGTTTTCAGGCTAATACAAAAGTACTCCGAAAAATACCCGGGTCTGGTCTAAAATTACGATTTGAAAATACGGATAATATACGTATCAACCAAAACCAAAATAAGATATCCGAAAAACGAAAATGCATACCCCAAAAACGGATACATGTTGCGTGCACGTAGCCATCCAAACGAGCCCGTTTCACGGAACGGGACGAGAACACGATGTACGGATGCCACAACAGGGTTACGGGTATGATACAGACCATGATAGATATTTTTAAAATATTTTATTTTATAAAAATTGTATTATTAAAAAAATGCAGATGCCAGATAAACGATGCAGATATGCAGCATATAAAACATGACAGTGCACGGATCTTCATAATCAACCGGAATAAATCATAAACAGGAATCAAGATGGGTTTTCAGCAAGCGGGTCGGATCGGATGCAAATACGGATACCAATTACATTATTCGCACCCAAAACACAATAAATTAAGAAATAGCCATAAATAAAGAAATATCCAAAATAGAACTGATATAAATGAACTAGGGTGTTGAACAACAGTTCAATGAAATTTATATAAACATGACAGCTGATGTACAAGGTAGCAACTGTTACTAAACCTAAATCAAAATAATAAACAAGGTAGCAACTGTTACTAAAGCTAAATCAAAATAATAAATGAACCATTTATTGACGAACTATTGCTCAAACCTAATAACTCAAAGAAAATAATTGTCTACATAAAGTCATATAATACAGAAAACAATGTTTGGCTCCAAATAAAAACATCTAGTGAGTCAGGACTCAAAATAGCAGTACCTGATGATTGTTCATGCCAGCTACAATTTTATGATGATCTTCTTTGGTAAGAAATGTTGCAGCAGTGAACCAAGTTGGAGAGAATATATTAAGACTGTTACAAGGAAGCTAAAAAACGGCAAATGCCATAAGGAATAAATCAGCTTACTCAAAAAAACGCACACACCTAGTAGACAAAATAGTTAGCGACTATGCGTGTAGTAACGAGATGACTCACAGGTTTCGCAATCCATGTTTTACTACAATAATCAAGATCCCCCACATTCATCTCAATCCCCTTCCTAACATAAAATAAAACAGACACTAATAACTGAAATTAAAAAGAATGCACAAGTTTTTTAGGGGGGGGGGAGTTTTTTTTGGGGGGGGGGGGGGGGGGCTTTTCTGCTATGAATCGAGCCCAAAATAAAACACCAATAATTTTATTCATTATATTTTATGGATGGCCTACCCTCCAAATAAAGCATATTTTTCATTTGCATTCATGGAAAAACATATCACTTTACCAGCAGCGCATACATCCCATGTACTTTTAAATCGACAGTATTGTCTGGTGAAGTGTCAACCATTGGAATGGACCTCAAGATTGCTTTTCCTTTTTCTCTACACGTAAGGAGCACATTTGTGAAGCATGCTACCCTCATAGTGAACAAGCTACCAGTATCTTCAGCAGTTTAGCATCCTCAACAGATCATTTGTACGGACTAATTACGCATGTTCTTTATTCTATATTATTGTGGCATTGTCGTATCTATCGGTTGCTTCTTCCACGCAAAAAAAATCAAACTTTTCTATATTGATTTCAATTGATACTGATAAACTTCTTACCGAAAAATATTAGATTTGTCTAATCAAAATGGTTTTAACTGATATTTGAAAAAGCTTAACAAAAGTTTACGAATGGATTCAAAATAGCGATTAGCAAGCATTAAGAAACAAAATAAATAACTTACCTAGAGGATAAATCGATTCTCTTTGTATTGAGGAAATGCGATCCAACAATCGGATCATCTTCAGATGACTGACCTAAAGAAGTAGATTCACCAAGTTTGGCAGCAGCAAGAACATGTCCATTCAAGGGATTAAGAATTTCAACTTGTGCTTTATAAACAAAACAGATGTCATTCTGGAAAGGCTCAAAAATCATAGGAGAATGCAAAGAAAAAAGAAATGGACAACTCACCAAATTATTCTTTCGTGCAACAGCTATAAGCTACAGAACGAAAATCAAAGTAATAAATAAGTATCGGTGCTTAAATGGAAAAATATATAATGATCCAATCTATCATCATATCAGATGGTTTGCAACCCTAAGAATAAGAGTGCGCAGGTAAAAAATTATTCTAACATAAATTAAAAGATCTTACATCCATTTAAGACGCATAACAAAAAAACATACAAAAAATAACTGGGGTATTAAGAGTCATAGGCACTATGTTGCATTGATACATATACGGATAGTTGGATACAATGAGATACGGATATGCATAAAATTTTGAAATCATGTACATGAAGAAACCCATGAATGCCAACATAAATACATATAAGAAATTGAATTTTTGACTTGATTCGTTTCGGTATTGAGTCATTGAGATCCGCCTCCTATTCCCATACATTTAAATCCATCTCTATAATGATTTTTTGACTTGATTCGTTTCAGTATATTTAAATTAGCATATAAAAGTTACATCTTCAGTATGGTATTGTAACGTTTTGAAAGAGAGAAAAATCGTTTAGGTGAAATTTCCGATAATCGGTAAAATAACCGATATTTTCCGTAAAAACCAAGATATAATTATTTTTCGATATAGACTTGAATGTACCTATTCTAACTATGAAATTGCTAGTATTTGATATTTAATTGGTCACATACAAATTTCCAGTTTTCTTAAAAAAAAATTCCTAAATTAATTATTTTTTTAATATTGTTTTAAGCTTTCACCTATACTTTTAATTAGTGTTAATTACAAGTGAGTTGGGTTAAGTACACATTAGTGTACCATGTCAATTAGATAGCTAGTTGTAACACATTCTCTTTCTTTTTTTGTTCTCGATGGTTCTAGAATTTTAATAAAACAAAATAAATAAAAAGGAAAAATGAGAAGATAAGGAGGTATGGTTCTAGGTTAACTTGGGTATAGTATTTATCATATTTCCTCACCCATCCCCAACACCTGCTGGCCGAGCCCATGAGACTGCCCCCCCCCCCCCACACACACACATCACACTTCAAAATAAAAAAGAAAAGGAATTTAGAAAGAAAATAATAAAGAATGAAGCATGGATTTTGTTGACTTGGAAATTGTATCACTCCTTCAACCTCTCACTCTCTCTCCTCATCTCCCCGAATTGGCCGAGCCCTCCCCCATTCCTGCAGCCACCTTCCCCAATTTCTCCATCTCATTTCCCTTCAAAAAAAATCCACAATTTCCATCAAAAATCCAAACAAAAACCTCCCAAACTCCAAATTAAACCTTACCCATTATTCCTTGACCCATCTAGCTTGGATTCTTGAAGCAAGAAGCCATTTTGGAGGACGAGATTTGCATGCTAGATCTCTAATCTTGTGAGATATAATTCTTAACCTAATGGTTAATTTGTTGATTAACTATTCTAATCTAAACTATTCAAGTGGTAATTTGGTTCTAATTGCTAGTTTGTGAATTAAAGAATAGGGTTTGAAATTGAGTTAGGGTTTTTATCATTTGTTCATGGTTATATCGTATAGTGTAACACCTTAAGACATGCAAATTCTAAGCCAATTGTTAACTTGTAAAGTGTTACTTTAAAATTGTCCAAATCTTAGGTTTTGCAAACTAGATTTTTGGGTCAATGTAAGGAGATGAGATTAAAATTTAGTAAACATTGGTGTGGCCTACTTAAGTTATTTAGTGAGCATTGTGGCCACTAAAATTGTTAAAACATCAAGTTTGTACTAAAACGGTTAAAAGATGCTTACTGGGTTTTTGGATTAAATCGATTTTATTTAAGTTTGAGGTTTTGGTGAATTATAACCTATTTCATATAATATTTGATGTGTCGTGGATGCGCGATTGGTGCGACTGGGTTTTTGGTTTGGTAGTTGCCTCGTTTTGCGACTCTAGTGGTGATTTGTGGCGTTGTCGCAGCGCGTTTCGTGCATCAAGTGTGAGCGCGTTTAGTTAGTGCGCGTGGTTGATTTGTATTGGTTGTGTCCGTGACTAATTATATATTTATTCTCTTTTTACTTGTATATGTTTCTAGGATCGGATGCAGAGGCGTCGGATGTGGCGCGGAGATGGCAAAGCTAGAATCGGATCAGATTAGCCGAGACGTCCAGGTGAGTAGATATATATCTACGGGGGAGGTCGGATGGATGTCATATAGCACCCCTGTAATTTCGTAGGATATGTCACGTCATGAAATATATTATATATACATATGTGTAGTTGCGAGATGTCTATACTTAGAAAGAAAGACTTTAGGTGACATGGGTTGGTTTTAGTGTAATTGAAAGAAAGTGATTTTTGTTAGTTTCTTAGTCGCGAACCCTAGAGTAAGGTGTACACACACATGCACACACGCGATATGTTTTTGGTGTATATGATATATGTGTATATATATATTTGTGTGTGTGTGGAAGCGTTGATATACACACACACACACACACACACACACGGGTGATGATGATAGTATATTATACTCGGAGGAGAGTCGATATGATTGGGCATGATGCCGTGAGATCGGTTATATGATTTGGGTCGTGATATGAGATACGACATGATATTATAGCGGACCGATGGACGATGTATTTTCATACACACGCGGATATATGATGATGGTATTGGAATGTACTAGACTTAGATCAGTACCCCTAGTTCATGATGTTATGATAGCAATATCATATGAATAATGAGGTAAATGTGATAATTGACCCGTACCCCGATTTTGGGATGTCGTACGATGGATTTCACTGTATGAGATATAAATATGATGAATGATCCGCACTCTTGACTCGAGAATGTCGCATTATATATTTTATCGTACGTAACGCTATTGAGGCGGGATCACCGATTACTAGATATATCGACTAAGACTTAGGTGAATTTCTTTACCCTTTCGTTTAGTCTATTAGTTTCGTCCTGTAGTTTGCTTGGTAGATGTTAGACTGGGCTCGAGTCATATTTATTTTCAAAACTAACGAATCATGAGTATTTTAAAGACAGGCCGAGTGATACTACGAATTTTTCAAAGGATGTACCTTTTCTTAAAAACACCGTAGCCCATATTTTCTAAAAAAACCACGACTCGTGCTATTTCAAATGTCAACACTGTATGACTCGTATATATAAAAATGTATATTCTGCAATGTTGCGTTTACTATTCATGTTCTTATTGCATTGTATGTTTATACGTGTTTCCTTAACTATTATGATATCGATTGTTAGGACGCAAGCACCATTACCGATGATGCGTATGTCTACGAACACTTGCTTACCGACTCACACACATC